>JADDOH010006552.1:0-120495 GCA_016648135.1 Agrypnia vestita | reverse complement strand
GCGGGATATGCACGGGCGCGCGATTTCACATTTCACATTCCTTATTAGCTCGCACCACGCGTACCATTTATCGGCGTGCTCGGGTTGTATCCTCTCTTCCCATCCAATTTTAGAGCGCCATACATCCTGTAATAGGATTTTTGACCTTATTAGTATGCAGGCCAAAAATCCGATGGGGTCAAATATTTTCATTACGGCGCTCAATATTTGTCTCTTTGTCGGGCGGCCAGCCTCCGTTATTTCTGGCAAGTTCACAAATTGAAAAACAAATTTGTCGGAGGCCGGCTCCCATGCAATCCCGAGCACTTTTTCTGCCGTTGTCTCCGCCCCGATAATCCTCATCGGTTCCACCGCTCTTAAGGCGGGCTCAATTTTTTCCAATACTGCAGGATCATTGGAGGCCCAATTGCAGAGCTGCATTTTCCCTCGACGCAGTATTTCAGTCACTTCGGTGAACATTTTTAAGGCCTCTTCAGTTGAATCTACTGCGTCGAGGTAATCGTCCATATAAAATGTAGTTTCAACCGCCTTTGCCGCGGTCGGAAATTCCGTGGCACTGGCTTGCGCAATCCGATTCCTCACATACTGTGCACTGCTGGGCGAGCAGGTGGCGCCAAAAATCATAGACGACATTTGGTAAGTCGTCGGCACCTGCTCGCCTGGTTGTTTCCATAGAAATAATTGCTCCGCTTGGTCGGCCTCTCGGATTTTTATGCGCAAAAACATTTCTTTTACATCGGCTGCCAGTGCCACTTTTCCTTCCCGGAACCGGAACACACTGCCTAGAAGTGAACTCAGCAGGTCCGGCCCCGTCAATAGCATATCATTCAGTGATATTCCTCGGCACTTACTCGCGGCATCAAATACTATACGTATTTTGCCGGGCTTGTTTGGGTTAAAGACTGCAAAATGCGGCAAGTAAAACTTAAATTTCAGCGCCTTTTCTTCGGCGGGTGACAAGGCGCGGGCGTAATCTTTCTCAAAATATTCATTTATTTTCGCCCTGTACGCCGTCGCATATGCGGCATCTTTTTCCATTTTCCTTTCAATCCCCACCAGGCGGTTGGCGGCGCACTGGCGGCTGTCTGGGAAATTCATTTCATCCATCTTCCAAAGAAGGCCCGTTTCCCATTGCCCGGTAGGTAATTGCCGCGTAGTGGCCTTCATAATAGCGGCGGCGCGGGCGTCCTATCTATTGACGCGGGCCGCGGCAGTGATCCCCAGTGAATCCACTGCAAAATGCGCCCTTATCAGCGCCTCCAGATCGTTATCGGCCGCCGGCACCGTGGCGCCGGAGAGCGCCAAAACCGTCGCGGTGCCGGCGGGTGGCCGGCGGCCAAGCTCGCCGTGTGTGGTCCATCCCAGGGCTGTGCGGGAGCGCAATCCGCCGGTAGGTATTTCAGTCACCTCCCGGGTGACGATCAAATGCGCGTGGTCCTGGCCTATCAGTATTTGTGGCTCCACTTCATTAAACTCCGCGCACTTTCCACCAACACACGCGCGTTCTAAGTCATTTTCATTTTTATTTTTAATTTTTTTATTTTTATTTTTCTCTTGGCACTCGCATTTTCTTAGCACTTTTTGCGCGGGCAGAGCGAGCTGTTTGACTGTGCTCGCCCGCATTTCATATGCAGCCTCACTCCCCCGCACTGTGAGATTTACATCTTGGGACCGGTCATCTGAGGAACACATTCCATTTGCGCCGTGAATCCTAAGTCCGCGCACCGGTCCGCGGGCCCCGACGGCGCTGGCCACTGTTTCATCGACGAGAGTGACGGTCGAACCCTCATCGAGAAGCGCGTAAATTTTCACTTGACCTCGGGGCCCACTCACAGTCACCAACAAAACTTTTAACAGTACGGCATATCGCCCATTGTCCAATTTTGCGTGCCCCACTGTATTATCGCGGGGCGCCGTAACATTCGTCGCGGGGGTGGTAGATGGGGCTGCCGCGGCGGCGCCGCCTGACCCGCGCGGTGGCGCGCTTCGCGGGGCGCCTCGCCCGCCTCGCCGATGTTGATCGCGGCCACGCCCGCCTCGCCCGCCGCGCCCGGATCGATGTTCTTCAGCGGCTTGGGGCGGGCGGCGATTTTCTTCCAAGTGCAGCGAGTGGTGGTGTGGTGCTCGGCATCCATTTTCGCCGCACCGCTTGGCCTTGCAGATAGGCAACATATGCCCCCTTGTTAGGCAATTGAAGCAGACAGTGGCCCGCCTTGCCAATGTCCATCTCTCCCGTACTGATTTATTCCAATACGCCCTACAATCCAGCAGGGCGTGATTTGCCATATGGCAGGCGCAGCATCTGGCGGCGCTCGTTGACGGTCTACTTTCATCACCGTCTTCCGTCAATTGGTGAACTTGACCGCTTCGGCGGGCGGTCATCTTCTGGCTCGCTTTTGGCCTACATCCGGCGTACGGCGCCATGTCCAATATGTCGACCAGCCAGTCCGATAAGTCTTTTATTGTGATGTTGGTTGGTCCGCCTCTCCTTGAGTTCAGCCACATTAATTTCGCCGACATGGGAAGCTTGCCGACCATTTCTGTAAGTAGCTGCGGTGACGTCAGGTATTTCCGGTCAAAGCCATGCACGGTCGCCACCACATTTCTGAGGGCTATAGCATAATCCGTCAGCGCGTCTATCGGCGAATCTTCAGTGATCCGTGGGTGGCGGCGGACTCTTTCCAGCATGCTATCAATAATGTCCTCGGAATTGCCGAAGCGGTTTTTCAGTGTCCGCATAATCTCCTCCAAATTCTGTGGGTCAACTAGAAGCGGCGCGACTGCTTCGCGCGCTCGTCCTTTCAGCGCCGTTTGTAGGCGCATAATATTTTCAGGCGGCGACAATCCACATAAAACTGACGACTGCTCATACTGCGCCAGGAAAGTCGGCCACTCGAAGGGGTCTCCGGAAAAA
Organism: Agrypnia vestita; assembly: GCA_016648135.1. Lineage (NCBI taxonomy): Eukaryota > Metazoa > Arthropoda > Insecta > Trichoptera > Phryganeidae > Agrypnia > Agrypnia vestita. Next base: position 117,581 of record JADDOH010006552.1, on the reverse strand, counting down.
TGCGACAATTCTTTGACGCCTGATTGTCGCGCCAAAATTGCTGAAACCGGCGCCTCTCCCGCAGTAGGTTGTGAACGGGTGCTGTTGGCCTGGCGTGAATTGAGCGCCTCTTCAATCAGTGAGTTGACCAACCGTCTTTGTTCCGGATGGCTCAGGACCCAATCTCTCGTAAATGTGCTCGGTTCAGGACAACGGCCCCGCTGTCCAGATCGGTCTGATGACACAATCGCGTACTCCTCCATGACGTCATCGGCCGCGGCAACTGGTGGGCGGCGGGTGGTGACGTCATCGGCCGCGACAACTGGTGAGCGGCGAGTGGTGAGAGTCATCGGCTGCGACGACTGGTAGGCAGCGAGTGGTGACGTCATCGGTCGCGACCACTGGTGGGCGGCGGGTGGTGACGTCATCGGTGGCGGCTGGTGTCGGCCGCTTGGGTGTGACATCATCAGCGGCGACCGAGGCTGGTCGCTTGGGTGCCGCCCTGGTCGGTTGCCTCTTTGCAGGCGACACGTTTGCAGCTTCGGATGCGTCTGCCTTTGCTGAGCAGATCCGGATGAGCGCCTCCGCGTGCTCTCGCTGGAGTTCTCGTATGAGCTGCTGTTGGCGCCGGATCTCCGCCGCTTGCCGGCGGACGGTGTCCTCCGTGGATGTCGTGGAGGCCCGGTCCACTTCCGAACCGGCTCGTTCCGGTGCCATAGGCTCGTCCTGGTCGTGGTCTCCCCCAACAGAGTGTCTCGATCCCTCTTGAGACATGGTGGTCGTCAGCGAAGCTCAGATCTCCGGCTCGAACAGGACCAAAATGTTCCGGATGGGAACACCTTTTTTTTTTATGCGGCTCAGTAGTCTTCGCTGGTGGGGCAGAGATCGCCACCAGAATTTGCAGTGAAGCTCGTAGTCCGTGGATATGCCAGAAGTCAAACGCCGAAGTAGTGCTTTTATCGTATTAAAGTCGAAGAAAAAATCCGAAGCGAAGTCCAAGTCAGAAAGCAGTGGTCACAAAAATCCAAGAAAGCAGAGTCCAAAGTAGGTGAGCAGGGTCAGAAAGAAAAGGCAGCAAGAAGATTGTCCAAATAGCGGTTCTCGTACCGACGCGTGTGGCGTATCTGTGGTACCCGCTCAAAAAATGCATTTTATTTATACAAATTCAAAATTTCACAAGATTGCGTCATAGCATGTTACAGAAACCAATGAGATTGCGTAATTCTGGGAAGGCGCCGCAGCGCTCCCAGCGGCCGAGCGGTGAACTACGTCATTCGCGGTTGCACAATTTCACCGCGCGGCAGATTTCATATGACAGATACAAATTAATTCATAAAAAATGCATTTTAGCTCCCAAGAGACTAATACTGTGTTATTTTGTAATAACAGACCTAGCAGATGATAATAACACAGTTATTTGGACGGGCTGGGTCATACAAGGCCCAAAAAACTAAAATTAAATTCGCCACAAACGGCTCAAATTTTCAAAAATTCATAAAAAATCAAAAACAGCATTTTTACAAGTTTTGCTATGACAAATGTAATTTGCGCATGCAAGCGCTCATTTTAACAGTAATTCCAAATATTTCAGGTAAATATTTACTGAGTTATAGGCATTCAAAAAAGCGCCAAAAACCATTTCTTTATTTCACTCTCAGGCGCGCCTATATCATTCCACATGTATAAAAATACATTTTCCAGACAGGCATTCAGATAAGGAATGCAATGACACTACATAAGTAGGAATTCGTCCACGGTAAGCCGCTCTGATTGTCGATAAAAAATTCAACTTTTTAATATTCTCCACGGCGAGCCGTGTGCGCGAGCTTACCGCGACGTGGGCCCGCAAACAGGCGTCTACCGTTTCCAAATCGAGAAAAATACAAAATTTTTCTCACGGTCTTCCAGTACTCATTCATTTCATGCTGACCATCTCCACGATGGCGCCCGGTGCAGGCCTTCGGGCCCCCGTGGAGGGTATCCCATATACGCATCTCAGACGGGGGCTCGGAATTTGAGTACTAGGCGTTAGAAGTTATAGCCGGTCAGGTAAGTTTGTAAAATCTCTGAATATTCAAAAAACATTTATTGCCCGTCGGCGGATTCAACGGCGGAAAGAAAGAGACGAGACCCTCTGCAGCGAGACTCGTCTCCCGTGTTGGCGAATATTGCGTGCCACACTCATGCCCATTTAGTGTTGGCGAACATCGCGGGTACCGCGTGCCACACACATACTTTACTTTGGGGCGTTACATCGCGGAAGAATCCCTTCGGCTCAAACTTCTAACCTTTGTCCACGCACCAATAGGTGCCAAATAAAAAATTATTTATTTCCATTTTATTCATAAAAATTCATAAAATTCCAATACATTTTTCTCATCAGAGATTCAACATAATGCACATGACAATATTGCATACAAAAAGGGCGCCAAGCGCTGCTTCCTACAAGACATCAACATATTTTTAAAATATTTTCATAACATATACAAATTCCACACATATTTGTATCGACACTTGTAGCTGGAAATAACATCGGCAGCCAAACAGGCTGCATTTTTCATATTCATTCAACAAAGGGCCAATCTCCGGGCTAGTGTCCGGGCGATGTTGTTCTACAGCTAGTTGGAAGCAGTATGCGCGCGCGGCCCCCCTCCAGTCGCGGCAACAGCCGCTGGGCACTGACTTGCGCGCGCTCCGAGCGGCAACCCGATTTTCAGTAGCGGCATACACGCCTCGTCTCCAATGCAATTTTCTGTATGTAGCGGCTGATTTATTGTGGACACGCGCCGCTCATAGTGGTCATGTTATGTTCTCATTTTTTACATGGCTCAACCCTGTCCGTTCCAAATAACTAGAAAAACATTATGACTTATTAATATTTAACATTTCTTAATTATCTTAGTATGGATTCAAGATAATGAAGTATATTTTATACGTATAAAAAAATATGCGCTCATCTAAATATTTATTAAAAGTTTGTCTTGCCTAGGACACTAAAAACGATTTTTTGGCGGCGGCCTGTAGATTAATGCTTATATTTTATATTTATTTTATTTATTTATTTATTTATTTATTTATTTGTTTACGCCCATTAGGCTTTTACATAAAGAGTATAAAATAAATTTCAAAAAGCACATACATTAAAAGTTTCAGGAATAGCACCAAATCATGGGTATAAAAATTAAAAATGTAGAGTAGGTAACGAGCAGCAATGCGTATAGGCTTTTACATAAAAAAATATATCATAAAATTAAAAAGAACATACATTAAACAATATAAATTACAAGTAGCAAATTATTAAAAGTACCAGGAATAGCACCAAAACATGAGTACAAAAATTAAAAATATAAAGTACAAAGCGGCAATGTGTACGAAAAATATATATTACCCACCATTACATATTAACAGCTGAAGTCAGTAACGAAGCAGTATTGCCTCTTTAAGTGTGAACTTTACTTTCTCCAGACTGTCGACGAAAATGTCAATCATGCAACCATATTCATTACAAGTTCCCAATATTCTGTGTATCACAGAATTTGATTGATAGTTAGTATTGCAATTGTTGCGATGGAATGTGACAATTTGTCGAGTTCTATGTGTGGAAGGGATATTATAATCGATACATGCTACAAGGTCAGGGCTGTCCAACATATTGTTTACAATTTTGTAAAGAAGAACTATATCATAAATTTTTCTTCTATCATATAATGTGAGTAAATTTAGTCTCTTCAATATGTAATTGTATTCTATGTTTTGTATTGGTATGCTTAACTTGTAGTTAATGTATTTGAGAAATTTGCGTTGGACACGCTCAATACTGTCTATATGCCCATTATAATATGGAGACCAAACTGATGAGCAATATTCTAATTGGCTCCGGACAAGAGACATGTATAACATTTTAATACTTTCAATTGATTGAAATGGGCGTGATGTCCTTAAAATAAATCCCAGCAATTTTAGAGACTTACAAGTTATCGCATTAATATGATTAGTAAAAGTAAGTTTCGAGTCGAATAATACCCCTAAGTCTCGAATACAGTCAACATTTTCTAGTTTGGTGTTACATAGAGAGTATTCAAAATTTATTTTTGATTTTAATCTAGTAAATGATATAATTTTGCATTTATTTAAATTTAAGTACAATTTATTCGTTTCACACCATACTGAAAGAGAATTTAGGTTTTGCTGTAATATGTTGCAGTCATAAATGTTGGTTACTGATTTAAAGATTTTTAGATCATCTGCAAACAGCAAATATTCAATGTCATTAAATATTGTTGAAATGTCATTCACAAATAATAGAAATAGTATTGGTCCAAGATGCGATCCCTGTGGTATTGTACAAATATTCAGTTTATTACTTTCATATAAAACCAAAAGTACTATTTAAGTTATGGCCCTAAAAAAATTGCAGTATACATTCTGATATAAATGAATAATAAAAACCCACATTTTCGGAAAAATGTCGAAATATGCATTTTTATATAGCGAAGCCTAGTTTAAGTCGTATTTCCATATTTATTTATATTTTCGCAGTGAATTTCCAGCCTTAACATTTACTAGAACATTCCATCCATCTCGTTATAATACTTTACCCACAAAACTCCTTTTTTTCTTGAGTGGTTTTCATAAATAATACCTAATATAAAGAAATGAGTAAGTACAATCGTTAGCGTTATTTATTAGCATATTTCATGTTTCAATAAATGTGTGAATTCTACGAAAGTGAGCATTAATAAATGCTAATAAAACTGACTGCCTAATACTAGTACAGCTGTAGGCGTGCGTCACTACTATTGAATGAAATTAGCATTATCAACGAATAAAAGATTAAAGATTCTAAGTCTCAAAATGTCTAAATCCAAGATAATGGTCCCATTGCATATACAACGAAAATGATTATTTCACTATATTATTGAATGTGCTAATAACAAAATGAAAGATGATAATTTACGTTTAAAAAGTAGGTATTAAATAAGATATTACACTTTAAAGTTTCGAAAAATGGACTGCATATTTTGACATTTCATAGGCAATATATGAGGTTAGGTTAGGTTATTAGGTTTGGTTTGTTTAATTTAGATTACGATTATTTTAGTTAGATTAAATTAACAGGACATTAAATTATATAGTGAAATACTTATTTTCATTGTATGAACAACGGGACCATAGTCTTCGATTATTCCGTCGGTCCCATAACGATGACGTATTTTTATTCAGTCTCAAGTTCAGAATGAATGTCGGTGTGAGTTTTCCTAAAAAAATATTTTATCTAAGTGAAATCAGTGATATTTTTAAAATCCCATTTTTCATAATTTTCCAAATTCCTATCCGTTCAGCTGACACATTATATTTTGAAGGATTTGAAAAAATTGAGATAAAGAACGCGTGGGTTACATGAAGTATCAAAATGTTGCCACTGTGGGGTGTGAATTGCGAGATTAGACTGGCTCCAAGTGTTCAGCATGATCCAAGCGGAATGAATGAGTAAAAGGCACTTATGGTTGAGTCACGCGGCTTATTCAGAAACGCTACACACTGACACGCGATTTGTGACGAAGCGAAGCTCTGCGAACGTTACATACACGGGATGAGTCGGCAGGAAGGTCGGGGAGCGGACCGCGGCTGACGATGGGCGCGCCGATTAGATGGCTTCTCCAAAGATGTCGTCCTATGTCCATCTCGCCATAATATATAAAGAGAGATATGGTGATAATTTATTATATTTTAAATAAAATTTCACAATATCTCTCTTTATATGCATGTTTTCAATAATTTCTAGAAAATTACATGTTAAAGATTGTAATGATGATGTGTTTTCTGTAGGTGTGTGTGTGTGTGTGTGTGTGTGTGTGTGTGTGTGTGTGTGTATCGGTTTTAAGTGTATGAACGCATTATTTTTAGTTTTGACTAGGAACATATTTTGTGTCTGTGAAAAGGAATTCACATTTTGCAAGAACAGATTGGTGATTATACCAATAACTGAATTTATTGTGACCTTAGTTTTGCAGTTTTTGGGTTTTACTGTATTATTGTAATAACTATTATTGTAATTAATTATTGTTTTATTAAGTTAAGTATTAAATTACTGTAATAACTACATTACTAGCTCTAGTCGTGATTTATATTCGAATAATTAATGTTAAAATAGCGATTAATCATACATTTATAATTCGTTTATGTAATTTAAATAGGAGGCGGAGAGAAATGACCATGGATTTTTTTTGTTTGTTGTCCGTTTTGGTTTTATAATTCGTGTTTTATTAAGATTGGTTGAATTATTGCATTTTATTGAATCTCTAATGATTGAACTCATACATGTTTCCGGATCAAAACATATTTTCTTTGTGTATAACACAGAGGAAATCTTCGAGTAAGTTCCAAAGCTATAAACCATTGTTGATCCATTACGATATTTCAGAGCCCAGGAAACGTTTTCTAAGCGCGCATTGGCATTCACGTGTGACGTAAGTACTCCACATTGTTCCGACTTCCGAACTTTGACATTGTTACACGCGGTACACATTAGACAACTCATTTCATAACATATCTATTTTAATAGTACAACTCTATCCAATTTCTTTATATAATATAAGACTAGCTGTTCGTACGCGGCGTTGCACGGGTTAAGCATTAAGTTGAAAATAAATTTGTAGTGGAAAAACAAAGGTTCGATTCGAACGGTGATTTGCATCGAAAATGTATCAGGGGGAGGGGAAAGGGTAAAAGGGGAAGAAGGAAATGTCACCTATGTTACCCGCCGAGTCCTAAAGAATATGTTTGCAAATTTTGAGTCCGATCGGTTGAATGGTAAAGATTTGCATCAAAAATATATCAGGGGTAAAAAAAGAGGGGGAAAATTTCGCCTGTGTTACCCGCCGGGTCATAAAGAATATGTTTCCAAATTTTGAGTCCGATCGGTCGAACGGTACAGATTTGCATCGAAAATATGTCAGGGGAGGGGAAGGAGTATAAGAAGAGGGGGGAAATATCGTTTATGTTACCCGCCGAGTCCTAAAGAATAAGTTTCTAAATTTTGAGTCCGATCGGTCGAACGGTACAGACTTGCATCGAAAATATGTCAGGGATAGGGGAAGGGGTATAAGAATAGGGGGGAAATGTCGCCTTTGTTACCCACTGAGTCCCAACGAATAAGGTTCCAAATTTTGAGTCCGATCTGTGGAACGGTACAGATTTGCATCGAAAATATGTCAGGGGGAGGGGAAGGGGTAAAAAAAATAGGGGGGAAATGTTGCCTATCAGACAAACGGTGTGGATTTGTATAGAGAACAGACAGACAGACAGACATTATATCCATAATATTGTCACGGGTCGTGGCTTTGGGAGACAAATGAAAATACTGGAAATTAACAAGTAATTTATTAATTAATTATTCAACGTACAATATCACTTCACACGAATTAAATTTAACGCTATTCTTTAAATCATACTACTTCGTAATATATCACTCGCATATGAACACTTTATTTAAAATTCACTAGAACATTTCATCCAATTCTCGCACGTAAAAGCCGCATACATTTATTTCGCCACCTAGGTAAGTACTCGCCAGATTATTTCGCTCGACATCTATCGCATCGCAATTTCGCGACTGAGCACACTTGGCCGTCGTCTGCGATAGCCCACTGAACGATCTATCAAAATATAGCTCACTAAACTATGGCTGCGACACTGCTTTGCGTTTATAGCAAACATGTTGGCTTTCCGAATATTCCAGGCGTTCGCAGTTTGTTCCCGTCTCTTCCTGACTTTCAGATAAAGTTTTGTAATAATTACCTAGTCTATGTCTCTTCCTTACCTAGACTGATCAATGATATCATCCAGAAACGGTAACCTAGCTATTGTATTCATCATGACTCAGACAGTGTAAAAGCTGTTAAATGTGTTAATTTGTCTCAAAATCTCTTCTAGCGAGAAAAAAATTATATTACGCTTCACCCTAAACAGTAATGCAACAACGCACTTGATGCACGCTATCGGTTATGTACACCGCGTGCTGTTTGTCTTTTTAAATTTGATCCAACTTAACATATTGATAATGATAATTTATAAACCATTTATAAAACTTTCAGGAATTTCTTCATTGTGTATCCATTATATTAATGTAATAAAATATACTGTTAGATTAAAACCAATATTTATTTTCTTCACTTACTAGTTTCAGCTGATAAAGGACATCGGGGGGGCTAATATTATTATTACGATGTGATCATAATTATTTCATTCACTATCCATATTTTTTTCATAAATCCCTATCCAGAAAATCCTATCCGTAAAAAAACGTTAAACAAATATACAGGGTGTCTCATAGTTAGTAGAAAAAAATTACAAGTGGATTCCTGCCTTAATAATCAGTAGAAAATATTCAAGCAACCACGATCTAATATCAATAGTAATGGAGATATGCAACATAAAAGTTTGAATTTATTGCATAAAATTGAAGTATCATTACAGTAACTTATATCGATTATGAAAAATTCATTTGCATTAATACAACTCGAATAAAATTATAAAAAGTTTCTTCCAATGTTTATCATTTTATTTGAGTTGTATTGAAGCGAATGAATTTTTAATAATCTATAATTAGTATTTATATCTATAATTCTATGATTGTTTAAAAATATACTATGAGCTTGAATATGAAAAGATTAAACAAAGTACTCTTAAAAAGTATAATGTTTTAGCTTTTTACTTAGGTACGCGACTCGACTTAGAACGAAATTACAAATAAAAAAAAACAACATCTATTGTAAAAAATACGTTTTTTACAAGGGGATTTAATCATGCAAGGATAAATACTTTAACTGCGGTATAAATGTGTCTTAAATGTACGCGAGGGGGGACACTTTTCCGCTGTGACCCAAGTCCCTTTCCTAAAAAACGGCTTGAGTTCATTTCTGTGCATATTTAATACTCTGTGGTTCCACATAACCAAACAATATACCTAAGTAATTCTTTTTTATCCTGATCAATATGCTAATGTCAGCATTATATTGTCTCCAATAGTCTTAATTATTTGTTCTTCTTATTTATGCCATCGGAAGAGCAGTTATGGTCGCTGTGATAATGATGACATAGTCAAAACTATATGTTTTTCTCCGTTTGCTCCGTTCTGCAGCATTTATTCCTGAACTCAACATAACTCGCCATCTTGCGCGCCTACGGTCTAGAATGGGTATCCTCAATTTTATTCTGCCTCACTTGTTTTAGAGTGCCTCTATTGTGGAGTTCCACAGGGGAGTGTGCTGGGACCAATTCTCTTTATTTTGTACATTTTGGATCTTCGTGCTGCTGTCCAGTCCACTGTGAGTTTCTTTGCCGATGAAACAAAATATTTCGGTAACCCCTTTACTGACCATGAGGTGTTACAAAGAGACTTAAATCAATTATCGGAGTGGACAAAGCAGTGGCTCATATGTCTTAATGTTGACAAATGTTGTGTTCTCCATGTCGGCAAGAATAACCCAAATATTGAGTATACCTTAAACGAAAGCCTGATTTAGTCAGTGATCTCGCAGAAGGATCTGGGTGTTACTATTACCAAGGACTTTAAATGGTGTGAGCACATAGGGAGTGTGGTTAAGAAGGCTAACTTTATTTTGTATTTGGTGAGAAGATCATTCCAACATCTGACGGTACCACTATTCACAACTATTTATAAGACATATGTGAGGCCTCTCCTCGAATATGCCTCTCAGATCTGGAATCCATATTTTGCTAAAGATATAGTTTTACTGGAAAATGTTCAGAGACGAGCCATAAACCTGGAATATTCGAAAAGGCTGAGAGTATTGAAACTGCCCACTCTTTAGGAGCGACGAGCAAGAGGTGACCTCATCGAGACATTCAAGATTCTATCGGGCTACTACAATATTCCTAACATGACAGATATGTTTGCATTTAACACTAATGTGGGCCTTCGAGGACATCACCTGAAGTTGAACAAGTCTCGGTTCTCAAGAAAGCATGCATTAAGCCATGTATTCACTAGGGGACAAATTGTCCCTCAACAGCATGCGCGGCATAGAGTCTACGTGACGTTGCAACGTCGTGCACTGTTCCGTGACCTCGCGCACAACATAGCGCGGCATTTCTACGTGCCGTGGCAACGTTGCCATGCGCACGGTACCCGAGCGTACTCACTGCAACATTCTGCGGAGCGTCAGTACCACGTGGTATGTTTACAAGTGAATACGCATGCGCTGTATCTGTCAAGATGACAATGCGGGGAAACGAAATCGTTCTCGAACTCATCGAGCTGTATCGATCGAAGATCGCATAGAATGTCCGTCCTTCTTTCTCTTTGCAGTTAATAATTTCGCATTCTCCTCTTTTTTCTCCTCTTACTTTTCGATAAACTCATTAACATAAACAGATACGCGGCTATCATTATAACCTCATAGGGCGATATATTTCCGTGACGTCTGGAAAACAATAATTATTTGCAAAAAGGACCTTGTTTTTAATAATATTCAATTTACTACAGTAAAACCTCGTTAATTTGAAATTGCGACCCAAAAAAACATTTCGAATTGCGCGGAACCCCGTTTTCGCCAAATGAGATACCGCAGCTGTCATCCATAACCTCATCGGATGACATTTCCGCGACAAGATATGCGAATCCCGGTGTGTGCACGTCAATTGACCGCGTCATTGTCCCCGAAACATGAGCGTAGATGTTGATGCGACATGTCGAGCGAAATGTTTCGCGATTTGTCCCCTAGTGAATACATGGCTTTAAGCAATAGAGTGGTCAATATGTGGAACAGTTTGCCTGAGAGCGTGGTATCGGCAACCAGTGTCAACCAATTTAAGAATAGGCTGGATATTCAAATGAAAGACAGTGATATGCGCCTATCAGCTTAAGCTGCCTGCCCATTATCAATAATAATAATACCATTACATTTGTCCATTGCGGTTGCATGGCCACGGGTTATAGATTTGCCACATAAACACCCGAGTGACCTTATTTCCGTGCACATTTCCTACATTCGTTCCTTGTTTCCCAGCTCCAGGCAAGGATAAATAAGGTTAATAAAGGCTAGCTTTCAACTCTAGCATTATTTACCCTACGGCAAACACGATTGATTTTACTATGTGCTGGCTTATAGAAGATTTAAGAAATATAACAAATACACTTGATAGCAGTGGCGTGCAAGCATAAACTCAGGTTATGCGACAAACAAGAAACTGGTGATCGATCAAATATTATGATATTATTTATGACAATGTCGTCGTAAATGAACATATTCATATTACTCATAAAACACCTAAAATAAAAACTTACATTTTACAAATATAAAATTATTAATATAAACAAGAACGGATTGAATTTGTAGGTACAGTAGCCGGCAAACATCTTGAAATTTTACGGCGTAGTGGGGGGAAGTCTGCGCATGTACCATTCCACCAACGAGACCCAAATTTTGTCTTCTGCGTTTGCCGGCAACTGTACTTTTAATTGCTAACATAGACCAGATTATCGGAGATGTGCGCTGTAGCACCTACCAAGAAATGAAGAGGCTGGCAGGTGACAGAGAGGAGTGGAGAAAGTGAGTGCTTGTTGCAGACGAATTCTGGGATTGCGACCAAAAAAAAAAAAATTGCTATTAATGAACTCAAATGAGATAAAAGTAATAGGTAACTGATATTTGACAAGCAAAGAAGCAAATTGACCGTTGGAATACACACGAAACATTTAGTATGTCAGCAATTATGGAATTGGTAACAGTGTAGTTTCTGTGATTGGACGTACGCGCAGTTCTCACCAAAAATAAAACCCTTCTAAGAAATACGTTGTAGTACGAAAAATTTACTTGCCAACTTCATAAATCTTGCAGGCGTAAAGATAGGGCGAATATTTTACGGCTTTAGTAGGAAAATATTCTGTTCAGTACGATTTTCTTGATAAACGAAACAAATACGATGGGTGCAAAAAGTAATATAGGAGCACCATTGATATGATAAGATAGAAACAGTCGAAAGTAAAACTCTAGCCGAAGTTACGGATTACGTCTAGAATTTAAAATAGTCTTTTTCATTACATTTCATTAATTTTTGTTTTCCCGAATCTTTATTAAAGCACAACATTTTTATATATTCAAGAACACATTCATATTTGTGAAGTTGTAATTTTTCAGAACAAAGTTCTGTGAAATATTTAATAACCAAATTAATTAATCAATTAGAAAGACATACAGAAAAATCTAATTCACGAAAAAATATTAGGTTACTACTGGGATTCGAACCCAGGTCACCTCCTTTCCGGGGCCGGTGCTCTGACCACTAAGCTATAGCAACCCTCTATGTTTCCGTGAATATATCGACCTTATATGTAGTTCTTATTTTTTATTAATTGATTAATTTTTATTTTTGTCCATAGAGCAATCCACTTCTTTTTTTTTTTTTTTTAATACGGTAGTTGAAATTACTTTGCAATGCCACCGCTAGATGGATGCCATGATTAATTGAATAATTCATTTTTATTTGGACATACATTTATACAACAGATATTATATATTCAAGAACACATTCATATTTGTGAAGTTGTAATTTTTCAGAACAAAGTTCTGTGAAATATTTAATAACCAAATTAATTAATCAATTAGAAAGACATACACATTTTTTCGTGAATTAGATTTTTCTGTATGTCTTTCTAATTGATTAATTAATTTGGTCACAACATTTTTGTTTCTATGCGGGGCACGCCGCTGCTTGATAGTAATAATGTTTATACAACGGAGTATGATAAATTATTGATAAACCTGCCACCTACATATATCGTGTCGGCATCGCGATTACACGATCACGAGCGTGCCCACGACAGTGTGACTTCCTCGTGCCTTTCGGCATATCACAGAACAGATCAGCCCCAAGGTGCGTGCACATGTCCAGACTACGCGAACACTGCAATGTCCCTCATCGCTGGTGAACCTGCGATGGCCGCCTCACGGCTCGTGGGCGTGCTAAGAAGAAATGGCTTTATTAATCTTGAATCCAAATCCTAATATCGTGACATCTTTAGCAAAGAAGTGCTGAATAACGTAATCAGTCATGAATGCCGAAAACGTGCATTATTTTTAACCAGGTATACAAAGTTCTTTTCAAGAACACGACTGTTAGATTTTTGTACGAAATCGTGAACGTTACGTCGTGTAAAGTGATCACTTGAGCTAGTCAATGACATCCAGATTTCCATACCTAATTTACCATATAGAATAGGTTCCTCTCTGCGATTCATCTATAATAATATGTCATGTATTTTGGTAACTATCGAAGAGTGATACGAAAACTATCGATATCGGAAGTTGCCAATTCAAGATCTATTTCATCTGTTAAGATGTAGCGGGTCTGAAACTTTAGTGCAAGGTAACAGGTTGCAGGTCTGCGTACGATTTACGGTTCAATGCTGGAAAACCTATTTTTTTGCAATAGATATGTTGCTCGGGATATCGCATAAAAAGACTTGACTTATGTAGAAAAACTAGAGCTCAATGAATTTCCATGAATTTAAATAATCGCATAAATTTGGAGCAGCGAGTTAAAATAAATATACCCAGAAATGCATAAAAGGTTTACGAAAAATAATATGGCATTAAAAATGCTTAAATAAAATAAAATATAATAATTGCAAAAATCTTTATATATATATTTTTTTTTGTAACATTTTTCGATTAACATATTTTAATTAGAATTATCATCACTGTATGACAAGGCTCGATGCGATTTGGCTACAAATCACTCTCTTCTCCGAAAGAAATAGTATATCCATCAATTTTACGCGTTTAAGACAACAGTTCATTATGATTAAAATTAGCGTTAACCCCACCAACGTTGTGTTACTTTTTCTAATAATGTAATTAATAATCAAAGTTTGTTCTGACTTTTGGTTTCGATGACTAATTATTTATGCATTTCGTTTTATATAGAAATACCTTCTTGAGCTCACCTTGAAATTTGAATGCTCGTTCAGAATTTGTGTCATTAAGAATATAATGATTTTCCAATTTACTGCAAAGTTGGAAAGCCTTCTCGATTTGTTGTTGAAGTGAGGAGAACTGAATTTTCTAAAGCTTCACCATAGTTTTTTTTAATTATTTGTCAATATTCAAAGATAATTAAATAATTTGAAATATGCATTATTTTAAATAACACAATGATTTATACACAACGTTTTATTCCATTAATTCGAGTTATATAAGCCTAAGCGCTTTCGATGGACACAACCATCATCTTCAGAAGCAATATTAGAACTATTCAAATATTGCCTCTGAAGATGATGGTTGTGTCCATCGAAAGCGCTTAGGCTTATATAACTCGAATTATTGGAATAAAACGTTGAGTATAAATCATTGTGTTAATCATGAACTTCCACTCTGTAAACGAAACGACGCTTAATTTATCATATTTTAAATTATAATTTTGCACCACGAAGTATCTGTCCATGATATAAATAAATAATATCACTGTCACTTACACTAATTTGTTGACATAATTTTAGGTATAGTGTCATACCCCCCTTCACCAATTTCATGCGCTATGTTGCACATATGTAAACAACGCGCTATTAACTAATATTAACATACATTAGTAATACAAATAAGTCTAAAAATTTATATTCTTATAAAACTTGCATTTGCACAGTGCGTAAATTCAAAATCGCATAAAAAGACTGTACGGGATAACCCAACCAATGGACCAAGTTAGATTGGTAACAGGTTATATTGGAACTTCAACAACGGCATTCCGCCCTAGATATCACGAGGAAAATTAATACGAGGAGGCTAGAGTAGGCTGGGCATGCAGCTGGAGTGGAGATGAGTTCTGTAATGCACAAAGCCCTCTTACAGAAACCAATAAAATCGAGACTGAGTAATTCATAATGTCCAGTGGTTGGCGAGCCTCAAACTGGACCACAAATTCAATGTCAAGAAATGAGGAGTGCTCTATTGTGACTGCGACTTGTCATGGCTGCTAAAGAAGATTTAACGGAAAAAATTGGCTATTTAGATCTTTTCACCAAACTTGAAATAAAACATTGTTTTGATACTGAATCTTACATCTTACCTTTCTTCTAGTATATCTACTATACGTTAACTCGGAAACCGAAATGTTTGTATCATTAAAGTACATCGCTCTCTTTGTAACACTTCGTTCTAGTACCACTAAACTATTTCACCACAGCATTACACAACTTACGGATTGAAAGCATCATCACTAAATTGAATTTGGCCAGTCACTCACTGCATCTAATCTTCTCTTCCTCCACCTCTACTCTGACTTCCTACCTCCTCACCCCTTTTCCCCATCCCTATTCTCGTGTTACTATCAACACTCATTAATTCTTCATTGATTACCATTATTTTACTTTAATATTCTTTGTTTCTCACTATAATATTAAATATTCTCTTAGGTTTCAAATATTCTCTTATCCAACATAGTATTCAATTTACTAAGCCCTAAATATCTGTGAATCTTTGTAATTGTTTTATGCAATGTTCACTTACTCTAACATTATAATGATTAAAACTGTTAAGATTCCTTAATAAATAAATAAATAATGTCTGTCGCTATCAAGACGCTACGCTAGATGGCGCTATTTTCACAGCCTTTAATCGTGGCTGAAACAACGCTGACGAAACCAGATGGCGCTGTTAATACGCTACACAAACGTATTACGATTTTGAATATTTTTTGTTGTTGTGAAAGTTAAATTTGAATTGGCTTTTTGTGAAAAACTGAAGCAAATTAAGTAGAATTTCAGTAATTAGAGATTTTAGGTCATCTGGATTAACAGAAATAGTGAGTTCATTCATAATGTATTGAAAACATATTTTTTTCCATTTTATACTGATTTCAAATTTTTTGTTCTGACTAATCAATGTAAAGCTGGAATCAAACATAATATTTCGTTGTCTGTTCGTTCGTCCGTCTGTTTGTTCCCGTAACTTCGTGCAACGTCGGTAATTTCGTATGAATTCACGGTCAAAAAACGGCCGGAGACGGGGTTTTAACCCCGGACCACCAAACCGAAACGGCCGATTAACGCATGTTGCTACGGCCGCCTTTCCACAAATGGCCAAAAAGATGTTATAAATATATACTAGGCCTTAGCAAAGACGCGAAGTAATGTTACGTCATGAAAAGTATGTCAGTTTTACTAGTTAATATGTTCGGATGTGTCCGTAACGCTCTGAACTTCGTCCGAACAGAAAATAATTTAGTTTTGTAACAACAATTTATATATAATATTTTATGTGCTTAAACTCTGAAAACATGCGAGGTACGGGTTACCTGTCTAGTAATAAAAAAATGCTTACTTATAGTAGGTATGAACTAATGCCATACCACTTTGATGAAAATAACAGGGAAATATTTCATTTATGGAATGCTTTATTTGTAGAATGAAATGTTATATTAATGAAATGCCGCCGCAAACGGAATGAAGAAGCATATTTAAACTCCATTTTAATTTGTATAATATTTTACATTCCATCAAGATATGTTTGTATTGTCACGGGGTTGTGGCCGTGGAAGGTAAAAAAAACACTTAAAATGAAATTACGTTTTATTTACTCACCAAAGTCACTGGGCACGCATTTCTTCTGAATTCACGCCAGTTTCGTAATTCGCACTAATTGTCACAATGTTAATACTTTTCCATTCCGCTTTACTCCTGTCCATCGCTTGTTTATGGTATCTCGCGAGTTCCCAATAGGGGAATTTAACTTTTTTTTTAGAATAATCTTTACTTTATTCTATAAAATACGTCTACGAATTTTTTTTTTTGTGTATATTAAGAGTTTAAAAATGATGCCAAAACAAGTACTTGCGTCACAATTGTATGGTATCAGAAATATTAGAAATTTTCTGATATTAAACTTTTAAAATCGGCTAACTGCGGTATCTGTTAGTCAACCACTAAACACGAAGTAATTGTATGGGGAGGAGCGGAGATGAATGCAGTTAGTAGCCCTTTAAGGGGTTACGTGTAGTCAGAGGCACAAAAAATAGACATTATCAAAAAATTTTTTGAACGGTTGTTTAATGTTTTGATTCAATACATAATACCAACGTTTTACACTATGTTTTAAGTAACTATATCGAAAATTTCAATTAAAATTATTAATACTGGACTACGATAGAATCTCGATTCTTGACCCCTGTTTTGCAAATAGTGCCTCGCGGTGTCCATCAGTGCTTCTTAGTGGTTTATCTAAATTTAATGAAACAAAAATAAATTAGTAGTTCAATAGTTTATCTTGTGTTTAATCGAAGTTTTTTAGTTTTTTGAAATTTAGTAAAATGGCGGTCTTTGAAAGTTTAATTATGAATTTTGAGGGAAAAAATCACTCATTTATTATTTATATAAAAAAAAGTTTATGTCAAAAAAAAAATCCTTCGATTAAGCACAAGTTTTTAGTGCCTGAAATATGATGTTTAAATTCCATTTAAATCTGTCGAGTGGTTTTTAAAATATCGTGGACACCGTTTTTGAAAACGTTATTTTGAGAAAAACGCGTTTAAAGTTTTATGCATAAATAATTAATACAAATACAATTTTAAAAATTACTTTCGTGGAGTCGTCAATTTTTGGTACATATAATACATCTTTTGCCGATGTGTAAGCCTGTAAGATGTCGACTTTTTTTTATCTACGTCTCAATTTGCCTTCTCGAGTGACCTGATTTGCACGTTGGTCAGCAATCTTTATGCGCTCTATATCGAGTCATTGGCAATCATTAATATTCCTTGCATACCTTTATGAAGCCTCATTATAAATTTTTGAAAATGATTATCATACACGCACAACTATCTATCGACTGCTGGGTTTCACTGCCACTAAAATACTAACACTAAATCAAATCTCAGTTAGCCTTAAGGGTCTTATGTCTAAAAGTAGAAGTATAAAAGAAATATCGTACATTATTCTTAGAATTAATCAGGTAAAAACCGCGTTCCGTAGCAGTCGCCCCGTTTGTCAGCCCGGCCGGCTCTAGTACCGTCCGCGTGTCAGTACGGGTGGCAGCAGAGGACCCTACAGTTATCGTTGGATATCTTTAAAACTAATAACCGGATCGAGTTGATATTTTCACAATAATTTTGAAACATTTTGCTTTAAGAAAATACAAAAAAAAAATTCGATTTTTTAAAAATCTTGACTCGCATGCACCGGGTTCGGGTACCTCTCACATGCTCTACCAAATGAGCTGTGCTCCCAGTTGATCTACCACGCCAAAAAGTCATATAATAATATTTACCTGAATTTAACCCCTATGAATTGTTTAAGGAATTAATTATATTATAAAATAAAATAAAAAAATAGCAAAAATGCCTTTCACTTTTTTTATTCACCCTTATTATATAATGTAGCATATCCGATAAGGAAAAAAGAAAAGCAATTAAAAAAAAAAATGAATCGTTTGCTATTACATAAAGATGAGAGTTCCACGTTGCTACCATCACAAATGCCCATTCACTAAACTCACATTAGTCTTCTGGCAATTGTTACCCAAAGATTTTTACTAAGAATAACCTCTACCGCGCGTATATGAGTATAGGCACGTATTTTTTTATAATAATAAAGACTACTTCTTCGATACAATGTGTAGACAAACCGATGTTATCAGTAGTAATAACTCCGTGATAAAAATAGTTTAAATGTACATGTTATCTAATTTTATATGTAAAGTTATTATTCAATGTGCGGTATCATTGTTAAACACTGAAGCATTGTATTGCATGTTTGAATGGTTACATTAAATGTGAGAAAATTTTATTTATGGGAAAAATATTTACTAAACGTGAAAACTGTAGTATGTTATACATTACGATACATAGTGAATTATGAAGCGAATGAAAGCAAGTTAATTCTGTATACCTGAATCATTATAAACCGATTCTGCTATCCCTGACTGAAGTCTTTTAAATTTTATTATGTGAAACATTGCGGGATCCATCCAATTATTTGCTGAGAAATAAGATATTATTTATGATGATACATCATTATTGATAATAGATAATATTATTATTAACTTTGTTATCTCTACCTGAGTTTAATAATTTTTATATATTTTTCACTACTTAAGTTTCAAGAGAAATATAATCTCTCATCGCCAGATGAAGTATTTAAGTGATTAATTTTTAAATAAATAATTTTTACAATGTAAACGCCGAATCTATCAAAAATACAAAATATAATTTATTGAAAAACTTTGCAGCGCTACATTTACAATAAGATCAATAAAGTGATGATATATGGGTACATACATCAGAAACAAATGGCTATTTGCAGTGGGTTTTCATCTATGATAGATTTAACCTTGTTCTGTCTTTTCTACTAGACTTTTATTTCTGTTAAAATAGCCAGTTTTTATCGTTCTGTTAGAATCATACAATTTTTATTATATAATAAAAATGATTGGATTCTAATAACACTAAAATGCAAGTATTTTAGTTTTACTGGTAACGACTTGTCTTAAAGGGAATGTTACATGAAGTTTATTGCAAGTATTTTCAGTATTAAAAAAACGTTGATCGATCGATTAAAAAGAGTAGGTTTATACACAGGGTGTAACAGAGCTGGTCCATAATACTTTACAGGTAGATTCCTGCCTTGATTATGAGTCGAAAATGTTCAAGCAACCATGATCTTAATATTTTTAGTTATGGAGATATGCGATATCGAAATTTGCATTTTATTCAATATTTTTAACTTATTTTTTGTAAAACGTTGGACTATCATTACAGTGACTTATAGTGAGTTTAAGGAATTAGGAAAAAAATGAAACAAATATTTTAAACCCAGTTAGGTATTTCTATGATAACCAGAGTAGATCTTTGTAGTTCTTGAATATTTTAACCTTATCTGTGATATTTTAACACTCCAGATAGATATAGAGTGTGCTAATATCCTAGATAATGGTTCCTCGAACTCCATTGTGGTGGTTCAACGCACGTAGCTACATGTATGTATTTGGCATGTAAGGCTGACGAATATTGATTCGGATTGTAATCAGATGTTATTGATAAAGAGAGAACATATACAAAATAATAAATAGATTGATGATTCTATATGACGTATACTTACATCTCGTTTAATTTAAATTTTTATTCTCGTCTATTAAGTGTTGGGATCTTAAGATCCCAATATTGAAATTTTCAGAATACGGCCGAATATAACTTCAACACTAACTTATCGCATCAGCAATGTCACCTGCAATAATGTATTCTGTGATGGCATCCGAAACATAATGCAGTATAAATTCAGAAAACTTGACAAAAAAACTGAATATATACACGGTGTAACAGAGCTAGTCCGCAAGTGGATTCCTGTCCAAATTACAAGATGATGTTTGTTGTGATCAATACCTCATTAATAAGGATTACTATAAGGTAAAAAGGTATAACACTGGCTCACTATTACTCTCAACTCCGAGCGCAGGCGTCCGTCCAACTCACAGAGTTTCGTACAACCAACTGCCCGCATTTCCGGTTGACAGCCACCCCCTCTACTAAGAGTACATGAGACAATGTATTATATCTATTCCATAGATACAAACACTACAATGTTAAAGCAACATTGTCCTATGATAATATGATCAATATGATCAATATGATAATATGTAATATGTCCTATGATCAATAGAGATAAGCGACATCAAGGTTAGTATTTCTTTTTTCAATATTTTTGATTTAACATAACACAATTTCGCTATTAAATTGGGGCTGTTTCAAGACAACTATATCCGAGGTAGCAATAATGCATGAGTTCTCGTTATTATAGTTATTAATTAAGCATTATGTCTTAACAAATTACGTTATGTTTTATAAACATAATATTATGATGCAGCGCGCGTGCGTAGTGATCCAAAATGTCGTCATACAAATGAAAAGTCACGAAAAGCAGAATAAATAACAAATTTACCAAATTGTAAATATATTTATGTACCAAAGAGAAATAAAGATAATTTATTATTACCGAGCGACTTCAATGTCACAAGTAATTGTTTATTACCGTCAAATGTCAAATAGACATTCTGTACTTACTTATTATCATTTGCTCTCTTAATCAGTTGTCGTTTTTTCTAGTTGATTTAAATTTACCGTGTAATTTATTCATGATCTACCAACATTTGTTGTTTACGAGCACGAATATTAACTATAGTAATAATAATCTTGAAGGAGACATGAACAGGCTAGAGCGCGGTTATCTGCACGGTAGTACTGAATTTCGCTGGATCAGACACGCAAACAGCGGAGTTTTAACATAAATCAAATCAAAGGTAAACTGAGACGTTTTGAAACTAAAAGAAGAAACTAAAATAAGTTGGACATTTTGTATTTATTTGTGATTAACAAGATAGCAACGCTATTCAAAGATACATCATAACTCCAGTTTACATTTCAATTATGTATCATATATTGTGACGTAGCAACCTTTGTTCGTCACACCTCTTCGCGAAACCTCTGAAGAAATGAATTTATCGATCCCCGCACCAACTATCTGCACCAAAAATTGATTTCTAACGGCGTAGGTACTGCAAATACTCTATGGAACAGAATAATGTCTTTGGTCTACTGCAGATAGTTTCACAGCGGTCGCGAACGGCGGGGACGAGATTACAAAATGGCGCATTCGGAATCTGACACTTCAGCACGCGAGATGTGAACCTTTCTGTGAACCCTCGTGTTAATAGAGGGTTTTTCCACGGGAGCGCTTCGCGCCATGGCCAGGTGACGCAGCATGGAGTGAAAGGTGAATCCATTGCAACGCCTGGGGGGCAGCTGCAGAGGTGATGTTCCGGTAATCATCTGCATCGGCCGCCCAAAGCCTCGGGGCGGGGTTGTTCTCTGGACCCTTAAGGGAGCAATCCTCCTCAGATGCGAGGCCAGCAAAATAAAGACCACGACTTGCCTGGTATTCAAATTCTCTCTAATAATCAATTTCACATCACGCCTGGAGCGAGCTGCGTGTTATCTGACTCCGTAAATACAAGAACATGTGCATCAGGTCGAGCGGTTTTAGAAAAAAGGAACATTGCTAAGCACGTGCGGAAGCGGTGTTTGTGCCAGACTATTGTAGCTTCATTGTTTTAAATGTGATATAGAAATTTTGCCCAGATGTTCATTAATTTGCAGAATGTGAATACCACGCACCGACACCTGCGCTGCGTCACCGCCAGTAGTATAAAAGTATTTAGTTCCACTGTCTTTTCCCTCCTTGTATGACGCGGCCGCTAGCGCTGATGTCGAGGCGTGGTAAATTAAATCTTCACCTCAATTTATTGTAAAGAAAAGGGTTTCAATGTGCAAAATTCCCAAAAACACTTCATAAAAAAATTGTCACCTTCTGTGGCATTATTAGTTTCTGTTTAGAATTCATTTGAATAAATTCCCCTTCATCTAAATAATGTTTCGTTGTATTACCCTAGTCATTGAACTGTTGCAACTTAAAATAAGTTAAAGTGAGAGACAGCTGAAGTGCAGCGTACACGACACCGGAAGTACCCTGAGTTTAAATTGTGGAAGTAAGGTGAGTCCGATTCTCCTCCGACTGAGCGAAGCTGGTGGCGACGAGGAGTTCTGTTGGGAGCAACAGAACTTCACGTCGTAATATATTTGTTGCTATTAAACTGTTCATACGAGTTCCGTTCAGAGAGCTCGTTCAATACATGTGAAAACTTTTGACATCGATCGAAGATTTTGAAACGCGGCATGCCATTTGCACACGCGCGGACGACGGCATTTTTTCATTTAGATACGCTTTTATGCAAACAAGCTTTCTGCCCGCAACGAGATGAGCAAATATTTGAGTGCATAATATTCCAGTAATGGTGACTGTCGGGGAATGAAATTATTTTTTACAAAAAAAAAATCATATTCTTTTGTTATTTAGAATCTTTTTTGCCACACATATTTTGTACAATACGTATATGTATTTGGTATCGTAACGTATCCATATAATACTAAAAATACAGTTACGATGATATAATTTTATATGTATATTTTTATTTTTCTAAGAGAGCAACTTGTTATGTCAATCCATTTTAATCACTTTTTTGTTTGGTATTTTAAATTTATGTATTAAGTACATGAGAACAATTCTGCTTTGTGATATCATACCTAAGTCAAAAGTATAAAGAGTTTAATTATATTTATATAATTTAATCTTTGTTGTATTAAGAACACACCCGTCTACTCTCAAGATAGCAATATGACGTTACAATCATGCCCTAATTCTACTTATTACATAACATTGTCACTTCGTCAATATTGACGTTTGGCAGATGTCTTGATATTACTATATTACTCATAGAAGCTTAACGCGTACGTTCGAATATTTAGTTATTTATCTTACTAATGTAACAATCTTTATAATGTTCGAATGAGAATAAAAGAGAATGACTGTTATTTCGTTTTTGTATTTTAATGTTGATGTACCGTCCGAAGATTATTGATATCTAAGTGCTGACACTACATGTCATGAATTACATTAAGCGTCTGATACACATGCTTCTTTAGTGGCACGTGAGCATGCGCAGTATCGACTTTGACAGTGGCATGCTTATTAGTGACATGTGTGTACGCACATTGCTAGAAATGAGCATGCCACCTAGTGGCATGCTCAAAAATCAACCGCCGGTTGATTTATAAGCATGCCACTGTCATTCACCATAGAGAAGGGGTATCTTTGGAGCATGTGTGAACAGACTTGCTTATTTATGAGCATGCTTATGTCATTCGCGGGCTTCGCGGCTAGTATTATCAATGCGATCTTCTCAGTCCGCGACAGATGAAACAAATATGGCGCGTTGGGGAGATGATAAAACATTACTTTTCGTGACTTATTATAAGAATCACGAATGTCTGTGGAATACTCGGTCACCGTTGTGTAAAAATAATATAGTGAGAAATAATGTTTACGAAACTTTATTAATAGGCATGAATGATTCAAATCTTACAATAAAAATTATATAAACTAAAATCAAAAATGTGCGGATGGAAACTCGGGAACTTTTTTGATTTATTGGTTCACTTGAATTTTCTATTTCAGTTTGCAAAGTTTCCATTTTGAACAAGACCGTCTCTATTCTATGATAAGAGCATGCCACTAATAAGCATGTGTGTTTGATTGTTAGCTTTGGACATGCTTATTTATGAGCATGCCACTAATAAGCATGCCAGTAATGAGCAAGTGTGTACAGTTGTTAGGGCATGCTTATTAATGGCATGCTCATTAGCATGCCAGTAAAGAAGCATGTGTATCTGTACCTTTATACTTATTGTATTGCGCCTATGATTAGGGCGACAGGAAGGTAGCGATTTGCGACGTCAAGTGGCTCCAATGCATCAATTCGTTGTCGATACCGCGGATCAAAATCGCGAATAAGTATCGAATGCATTTATCAATACATCGTGTACATACAGACACAAATGAACACAATAGAAAGATTATTTTATCGACGGATTAAATATTTTTAAATTATCAATACAATAAACTCGAAATGACTGTCTTATCGATTATCGTTTTCCTTCGCACGTGAAGTACAAAGTCTAAAGAAATCTTTTTAATATATCTGAAAGAAATGTTGTTAATTTATTAGGAAATGACGTGCATTTTTAAAAAAAAGATAGGTAGCTGTATTTATTTTCAAATTAATTTTTTTTTAAATATTTGTTATAACGGAAACTTTCCTTTTCCTTGGCAAGTGAAAATAAAATAATGTCACATGTCGTGGCTGTGGGAGGAATGAATGAAAACGCCGAAAATTAATTAGCGATTTATTAATGAATGGTTAATTAACTATTCAAAGCTACTTAAAACGGAATTGAACTTAACGCTATTTTTTAAATTACGCTATTTCGCAACTACATGTAAATGAACACTATATTAACGCTGAGTAATATGTATTTAACGTTCCCTAGAACATTCCATCCAATCCTCACTTGTAGTATTTCTCACATTTATTTTCAACGCCAATTAGTTACTTCGCTCGATTATTCGCTTTATTTATCGCTTTGCAATTCACGACTGACCACACGTCGTCTCGCTGCTCGCTTTCGACATCGCACCGACCTGTCAAACACGACAACTCTACTCTCGCCGCGACATGTTTCCGTATTTATATCCAAATGCTGGTATTTTCGTACTATCTAGATTATTCTAGTGTTTAGGTGAAGGTTCTCGTTACTTTTCGATTGTACCTGGCGTTTCTAGACGTTTCCCTAAGGTTGTAGATCATTCTATAGATTGTAACCCCATAAGTTGTAGATTGCTATAGGCCGTTCTCGATCTTTCCATAGTGTTGTTCCAAGTGATATATTACGAGGGCGTTCGAACAGTGCGTAAATTCTTTTTAGCATCTCGATACAATAACTTTTATGTTATGTTGTAAATTAGTGGCCTGAGAGCGCCAATGGGGACCACTAAAAATCGGGGCCCACAAACATATCCTAGCAAGGATATTTTTTCAGTGTTCATATGGATGAATGATTTTTAAAACCTATTATAGCAAGTGAAGTAATCAAATACTATCTATTTTATAGCGTGAATTACGAAAAACATGTTGAAGTAATGTAAATGTTAATAGTGAACATCGCTGTCGTGTTAGAGACCAGACCATCCAGGCAAAGAGAAAATCGCTGTTAGGCAAACCGATATTTTAAAAATATTTTTAATTATTATTTTTAAATAAAGATGTGAACACGGAGTACATTCTTACTATTTTCAAACTAAGTTAAAAGCCTGTGCTATGAAAACAGGACTAACTTGCAAGTGCCCTGGAATGGGGCCGGAACCACCGACCACCAGGTTGCTAGGCGAGCGTCATGACCACTATACCAACAAGCTCCTCTGTTCTAAAAACACAATTACTGGATTTTGTCTACCGAGGGATAATCATTAATTAAGAAAAATTATAAAAGTCTCATAGAATCGAAGCCATGCGGCATTTTTAACTTGGGGAATAGTCAAAATTCACACGGAGCCATGTCGGGGGCGTAGTTAGGCCAAGAAACCAGAATCAGATGCGAAGAACGGGCGGGTGACATGAAGGAACAGGCACATTCTCTTGATGTAGCTGCCATATTTTCGCAGCCTATATGTCCGGTCGATTGCATTGCGTAGCAACACGAAGGCGACGAAGGTTCTCCTGGTAGTAAATTAATATTTATTAACTTTTACAGTTTGGTTTGCGAAATCGTAAAGAAAAATTGTTTTCTTTATTTTATAGGCAAAGGCATTAACTTCTACAGATACGATAAATATAAAATATCGTTGCCATGCGCCGGTACTCCCGGGATATGAAAATTCTTCATGGTAATCTAAATAAGTATATAATATTTCATTGCCTCTCTAGAAACACGGAATTGAAATTTCCATTTCCCAAAATAATCAGAAGCAAGCGACGCGTTACGCGTTTATATTTCTGTAACATATTCAATCTAAAAATATGCAAAGGAATAACTTTAAAAATATATAATGCATAATTCTCTTTCTTTCTTTCTATGGGCGTGGTTCTGGACATTTTTACCCCGTTATAACCATTCTATGGACTTTTAATTATTACGGAACATATCGTAGTAATTTTAGTAGCTTCTTGGTAAAGTGGTTATGACTTATGACTCTCGCCTAGTGATCTAGTGGTTGCTGGCTCGAGCCCCATTTCAGGAGACAAGCAAGATAGTCCTATCTTTTATATACAAGCGAAAATAATACAAAATCTATAATACGTCAAAAATTACGTAAGGTGAGTTGTGGTAAGAAAATAAATAAATCTATGTCTTGTATATTTTTGAGTGTTGAGGTAACAATCAAAAACATTATTGTTATTTTCAGAATATGGCCGAGTGTCATAATATTAAAAAGCAAGTTGCATTTAAATCTCACGCACAAGTACTTAATGGGATATAATATGCACTAATGAGATTTGACCAGTTCGCATTGGTAAACTGAGTTATAGAAGTTAGCAAAAACTGGAACGTAGTAAAATTGAAGTTTTCTCTTTTCTGACGCAATTTTTTTCATGGAGTATTGGTGTATCATCGATGTAGCCTTTGTCTTGAACAGTTAACTATGCTTGTGAAAAATTTATCAACTATCCTTTGATTGGAATAGAAAATGTCAATCTGACATGATTCCACTGCCAAAAAAATTAATCTATATGCAATTAGGTATATTAGTGTAATATGCGCCTAATACACAGGTATACCTATTTCCATTTAAGAAAAAAATCGAATTAGTTTGTGTAAACACTAACACAACGAAATAATGTGCGTCGTACGCACGGCTCACTCATACAAATTCGATTATCTTTCTTAAATGGAAAGAGGTCTACTGACGAAATAGAATGGAAGGAAAACAGAACCATGAGAATTATTCTAAGGTGAAATTGGGTCAAATTTCCGCACGGTTTTAATAATTTTATGTGTGAATGAACTTTTATTATTCGATATGAGTTATTTTCATGATTACAGAAAGAAAACAGGTCAAGATTATTGAAAAAAATGCAAACTTTGATGTCGCTTATCTTGGTAACTGTCGACATTTCACCAAAAGTGTAAAAAATATTTTCTATTCAAAATTGGATAAAATTTTGCTACTATCTACGAGACGATTGCCTTTGTATGGGTGGTTGGAGGAGGTAAACAATCTTTGAACATCGGGAACGGTATACCGTCTCAGGTATCCCGAGGAAAGTGAAAGGAAGGAGGCCGCAGCGAGAGAAGAGTCTTGTAGACGAGTCTCATGAGGTC
This sequence comes from Agrypnia vestita, assembly GCA_016648135.1. Lineage (NCBI taxonomy): Eukaryota > Metazoa > Arthropoda > Insecta > Trichoptera > Phryganeidae > Agrypnia > Agrypnia vestita. The sequence goes on along the minus strand of JADDOH010006552.1, from coordinate 89,822 downwards.
CCAAAGTGAAATAAGAAGGCAAACAGATGCCCTAATGCGTATGTAGAAAATGCTGATTTACCATTGAAAGATTTGGCAGATACATCGTGGTGCAACATTATAATTTAAAATATTTTTTATTTTAACTTTGTAATACACACACAATATGAGTTATTTCGGTCCACTTCACCAATCCTAGAGCTTTTCGCCAAAAAATACCCCTTCCCAGCGCGCTCCCCTGACCTACCCGATTAGATTGATAAATTTTGTGTTTAAGTTAATTATCTATACTCGATGATGAGAGGGACTGCTCCTCTCGAAACTATAATAGTAATTAAGAAATTTAAGAAAAAATTACACACTATGTTTTAAACCACTTAATTGCTATATATATGTCAACTAGTTTCGGTTGGACTCAACCTTCTTCAGGACATTCTTCGGCGGCCCTCGTAGCGCAGTGAGTATGACACTGGCTTCCCACACCGAGGGTTCCGGGTTCGATTCCCGGTGAGGTCATAATTTAATCTATGTGATTTACTCAAGCCTGGGTGTTTTGTGATGTATTTCGCTTCTGTAATTGGGCCTCATGGCCTGTTGAAGCGTAAAAAAAAAATAAGAAAAATAAAAATAAAAAATAAGACAATTACAATATAGACTGTCTGTCAATATAGACCAGTCTATATTGTAATTGTCCTGAAGAAGGTTGAGTCCAACCGAAACTAGTTGACATATATATAGCAATTAAGTGGTTTAAAACATAGTGTGTAATTTTTTCTTAAATTTCTTATAATGTCAAGCCACAAAGTGTTTTCTTGCTTTGAAAAGTTTATAATAGTAATTGATAACTCATGTTATTACAAGGTTAAAATATTATAAATTATGCTTTATTTTTTATTTAATTTGTTTCGGTTTCGATTTTTGATGCTTCGCAAGGCCGGACATGTTTGATGCAAATCTTAATGCGTCGATTGTCTTGTTTGGAGCTTATTTTCTGATAACACGTGACGCCTCGGTTCTCAGTTAATCGGCCAGGGATCGGACAAGAAGCGGATGCGTGGGAGAAGGAGAAGTCTGGATCAAAGGTGCATTTGCTTATCGCGATTTGTTTCCGAGCAGCGCTCCTTGTGTGATATCAACGTCTGAGAAATTTATCGACATTCTAACGCAGAACAAAAGCCAGTAGGTGCACCAGAGGCGTGCAAAAGTTGTGCGTAATATGAACGTTGTAATGACATGACGATTTTACCGCACTCTACACACGACTGGGCTATGCTCGTGAATCTTTGAATCTTTGAACCGCGCGACAGTTTTTTTTTCTTCTATAAAACGAAAACGTCTTCTATAAAACGGCCGGCCGCTGAAAAAACAGCCTTAATTTGTTTTGACGTTTATTGAGAGTGACATTGCCAGCGATAAACCAGTCGTGAATAACTGAGCGAAATATGTCCGGCGCGAGTACCTACCGACGCGTGAGAACATTCTAGAACAAACTTAGCGAATTACGAAATGCGAAAATTGGACGAAAGTCACCGAATGTTTCACACACAAGTGTTTGAAACATTCAGTGACTGTAAATTTAAGAATAGTGCTCTCATTAAATTAATGTCCAATGACTTTTTGAAGAATGAATTAAACTTTGAATTATTTTAGAGTTTCATTTGTCTCGCACAGCCACGTTTCGTGGCTTCTATAATATTCTGACATTATTCCGAGTGATTTTTTTATAATACTTGAAATACCCAATAATTGATGGATAGAAATTTTTAAAAGTTACATTTTCGTACGTAAAACATAGATGTCCTACTCCCCTCTCTTTGCCCACCTGACACAATTTACCTACCTTCCTCCTTCCTGGACCAAATACTGTGCATATCGTTACTCTTTCGCAAAGCAAAGGCACCGTATCTCCTTCTCCGGGATATCGGCGTAAGATGTTGTGTTACACGTTTATATAATACGATAATATCGAAACGTTTCTTAGAACCGGTTGTGTCAGTGTGCTAGATACAGATTATAAATAAACGGATACTGGTTGCCCGGATTGCCAACAATTTTACTGATGATTTGATGTGAGCAATCATATAATTATTATAAGGTTGGACTATAATTACTGACTGGACAAGTATATCCCAAGTCAAATTGTGTTAAAAAAATGAGAATCAGAACGTCCTATACGTATTTAAGTTGTAAATTACGATGATTTTGGCATTTTGGCTATGGTTATTTCTTTTAATGTAAGGAAAATGAGAACAAGACACAAGAAATATTGTGTTGTATGAACAAAATGCATTTATCCAAAAATGAATTAACGATATGTTGGCCCGAATTCGGAGTTAAAAGCGTAATTTTCAGTACAAAACAACGTTTTAAAGTGTACCTTAACCATTAAATCATTTAAGTATTGACTCTGAATTTGGGCCGTTGACTTCCAGAATTATTATTAGAGTTTATTATGCATAAAATGAGGAAACGCACGCCACTGCTACCTATTCCTAATATCGGTCAAGAGTTCAATATTCCCATTTATAATAGAATGGTACTTACTGGTAAAGAACAATATTGAAGAAAACCTGAGTCGAATACAACGACATTTAATTACGGCAGAGATTGTGAAGGTAGTAAGCGGTTGTGGGAGTGAAGTTGGAGGAGGAGGTGGGGGTGGTACAGCACTTAACGACACTTCAAGTGTATGGGATTTCACGTTTATAGTTTTAGTTTATAACACCGTAGAAAGTACGCACATAATTAATGTGTAAATAAATATGTGAGAGATAAAATAAACTTTCACCCCTTTAGACTGAAGAGGGGCTGTCATTGTGCCTTTTAAAAATGTCGAGAATGGAATGCGGAAACTATACGGCATTCATTGAGGTCAGTAGCTAAATTTATGGAAGAATGTTGATAGAAAGAGTAATGTCGACGATGACAGAAAAAGTATGGAATGTGCTAAGGGCTTTTTTAGTTTTATTAAATTACCTGCCGTGGCGTCGCCAGTGTGAAAATAAGTATTTTCTTCGGTTGTAAATTACAAGTAAGAAATTTTTGATTCAGATTCAATTTAATTCAATTCGATTTATTCAATAAATAATATACATTTGACAAACTTAAATTTAATGCGAAGTATTATTACATTTAATTAATTGTACATTTAATTGTCGTATATTTCTCTCTCTGTATAATTAATTGTAAATGTATGTACAATATAATAATATTAAAAACTTTTATTTTGACCTAGGAACAACATTGTAATCATCATCCAAAATTTTGTTCAAAATTAACGTTTATTTATTTTATGTTTTTCTCTTGAAAACTGTGTTATATGTCAAATTTCCTACACAATCCAAATACAAATAAAATGTACATAACGGGTTCAAAATCAGAAATCAGTTTTCTTTTGGTACATATTTTAACCGGTGACGCGCTAACCGTTATTTGAGATTTGTATCTAATAACGTCGGTGATTGGCAACTGATTTTTTTGCAATCGACGGGCAACCATCGGTACTAGACAATTATATCTAAGTTATCAATCATCGATACACTCAGGTACAAATCCCAAATAACTGTACTGAAAATAATCGGTTAAAATAACGGTTTAACCGTCACTACTATTTTAAATTAAGCGAATTTTCCACCAATCTTCTCCATTCAACGCTATGGCTGCATATTTTGCCGAGAATATTGGAGAGTCATGATGATATATTTTTGAGTATATTCATTTTTATAGTGTAACGTATTGAATTATTTAACTTAATTTAATATGGGCTTGTTAATCTAATATATATACTCATTTAGCTAATGATCAAGAAGCTCGAGATTTTATTATATGGCCTCGTTCCAGAAGACAATCTATTCCTATTTTCATAATACAAGCGATTAGCTGAAAAAATAGATTTAAAATATTAAGTATGTTGATTTGACACGTACGTATACCGTGTATGCATGTCTTTTAAAAAAGATTATATTGATTCTCTTTTATTTATGCATTTAAATAGGGGCTGTAATGCCACAATATTACAATGTTAAAGTGTGCCCAGAAGCAAAAAGAAAGAAGGGTGTTCATCATGATAATTTAATATAATAATTTGGTTGTCTGTCTGTCTGTCTATTCGCCTGTCCGTAACTTCCTAAGACGTCTGAAATTTCATTAGAATTCACGGTTAATAAAACAAAATACGCGGCTGGAAGTAGAGCGCGAACCTGGGATGCTCAAGCGGCAAGCGGCGCCCCACGCACATCGCTACCACTGTCTCTCCGTGGATCGTTAAAAAGATGCTATAAATATAGACTTGGGGTTAGCAGACGCAAGACTTAGGCAAGACGCGAACAATGTTCCGTGATTTTTCACGGGTATACGGCTAGTGAGTAAATATTTAGTTTTTTATATTAGGGGTTAAGATAATGCAAGGGTTAAGGGTATACACCTCTTTCCATCTTTCCATTTAAGAAAGACAATCGAATTAATGTGTGTAAGCCGTGCGTACGAGGAACATTATTTCGTTGTGTTGGTTTTTATACCCGTAAACACCAACACAATGTGCCTCGTATGCACGGCTTACACATTCTAATTAGATTGTCTTTCTTAAATGGAAAGACCTATACTATTATTCTTCAATTGAAAACTTAATGTTTTAAATTAAATTTTTATTTTATTACTTTGAATTACCTACCTTTATATTTTTTCTACAGGTAACACAGCGATTTAAAAATATATATATCATGCCTTCAGATGATTACAGATTTTTCTGTTCAAATACCTTAAAAATACCATCTGACAGGAGGATGCGGGCGATATCGGTATCATAATATACCTAACGCAGACAAAATAATATAACGGTACAACATACACATTGTTTTATCACTGGTAGGGTCAGAACATATCAGGAATAAACCAGTGCGAATTAAATCAACATTGATTTATTCCAACGTGCATTTAAATTTAAATAAACGTAAATTATTGAAGTGGTGCATGCATGTCATTGTTTATTCCACCGAATTGTATGCAGCGGCAATATTGATTTGCATAATTAAGTAAACGCAGGTCGACGTGCTTGGCAATTGACAACCTTTGTCACATGCGCACCTTGATTACATAATACTCCATCACTTTTACCGAAATTACAAAAAAAAAACACAAAATATTACTTAAAAAAAATATTGATTGTATTGTTTGTATATATCTACTTATATTATTTGATTAAATACACCAACATACATATATTTAATAATGGATAAAATACAGAATTAATTGATAAAATTAAAAAAAAAATCAAAGAAAAATATAACTAATCAATTTTTATACAATTCTCAAATAAATATAAAAAAGTAACCAATAAAAACCAAGTTTTTATCATACTCCGTTTCTTTGTAAAATATAACAACAACTAAAGACGAATTAAAACATATAACATAACACTAAACTTACAGTAATTTAATATAGTTCTAAAATATCAGATGTTGTGATAAGACCCTAACATTGATGCTGATATTCTTGCAGACACGTTATCTTCGTTTAAAAACTCACTCATACACAACAACCATTTTCTAAACGACGACATGAACCTATAGATCCATTAAATACTAATCGCACTACACTCAAACACAAATATATAATATACATAAATGTACATGTAAAATATAATTAATTACAAAAATACATGTTACTAGAGCGTGCCGAAGACACTTGTAATTGGGATAATGGGCATAGTCTTCACTATAATGTTTATTATCTGAGTATCATGTACCCATTATCCTGTTAGTGTCTCTAATAAATAAAAAAAAACAAAAAATAAAAAATGACACTTCACGCTTTGAAAATTAAATTCTAAAAACATTTGTCAGTCAATTTAGATTTTAGACATTCGTAGCGAAGTATCTATTATGTATACCGATGGAGTAATTCAAATTTAGAAAATATTCCGCGACGTTATCGGGCCGCCGTTGCTAGTAATCAAACTTTTCTAATGATAGCAATTTGAAAAAACCAATAAAATTTCTAAAAATCCGAAATTATACTATAATTATTAATTTTTTTTAACGAAAATTTGATAGATTTTCTTGAACGTCGCCACGAGTCTACTTGCCTAGTTTCAGCTCGATTGGATCTCGGGAAAAGGGTCAAAAATCGATCCAAAGCTTTTTTGACGGCAAGCCGGCAAGCAAGCAAGCAGACGCCACGAGTTAATATAAAGGGAGTAATAATAATAACGATTATTGGAGAAAATTTTAATATATTATTAATACATTTTCCAATCAAATTTCAAAATCTACCAAAAAATATTAGACCTGCGTTTTATACAAATAGGGAAACTCATAAATTTAAAAGATAAATCGATACCTATAAAACTCAATGTCTGTCTGTCTGTCTGTCTATCTGTTCTCTATACAAATCCACACAGTTTGTCGAATTTTATTCAAATTTTGCATAGTTATGCCTTAGGACCCGGCGGGTAACATAGGCAACATTTCCCCCCTATTCTCTTACCCCTTCCCCTCCCCCTGACATATTTTAGATGCAAATCTGTACCGTTTGACAGATCGGACTCAGAATTTGGAAACTTATTCTTTAGGACTCATCAAGTTGTCTTTTTTATTCAATAATATTACAAAGTAAACGCTTATCTTAAATTTATTAAAATTATAGCAAAATCTCTTCGTTTTTTTACTTGCAATTTATCTTTTAAAAAATACTGTTTCTAAAAAGTATTTTTATTTTTTGTGGGTTTTTTTCTCTTTTTACATGGTTGACAACTTTTTTACTGTTACAACTGTTAATACGATATTTGACTTGTGTTTCATCCACACGTGTAGATATAAATAAATAAATAAATAAGAAGACCCGCGCTCAAAATGTGAACACAGCTCTGTATTTTGAAGGCCGGCCCTCTTCCTTCACATTCATAAATCTTCGATGTTGAGGCTTCTAAGGGCATGTAGATATCTGCTTTCGTGGACAAACTTAAAAACATCTCCTGCCGATGTCTTTTGCAAACCTCTCTATACTCATTCGTTTCACATGACCAAACCAAATAAGCGACCCTTTTTAAATCCTGCTCGCTTATTTGTTCATTGTATTGTAAACTGATTTGCCACATATGCATATATGCACGAGCGACCTCATTTCCACTGCATTTAATCTATTTGCGTACAGAATATATAAGCGTGCAATAAATTAAAGTATTTATATCAGGACCAAAAATATTATAAATGCGCATTAGGTATGTGTGTATATAATGTTTTATTAATTAATTAGTCTTTATTTATTACGTAATTTTGCAATGAATTCTGACAGAGCACGAATTGCGTGAAATCGGGCAATTGAGTATAAAAAGCCCATGAATTGGAGCAATTTTCTTCATTTTCGTCATCACATCGTAGGTTCGGGAATTTATTAACTGACTAAATAATTTGGTTTTTATCATTTTAACAAGATATCCGTATTTAAAATACATATACAGAATCTGATGAATAAATTTTAAAATAATGTTGTTCCATGTGGTAAAAAACGTAGGAGAAGATATGAGAAAAACCTATGAAAATTGGTTACTTTGCCAGACGATCGCCTTAAGAAGAATCAAGAACTCTTTAAGAATCACAACTTCACAAATGAAACGTAAATTTATTATTTGATAAGAAAAACTGCCACCTTTCTTTTGGAAAATTTTGTAACATATTTATACAAGGCTTAACAGAGGTTGCCCTCAACATTTTACAGATTCATAACTAAATTATGAGACAAAAATGTTCGAACCTACGTTCTCCCTACGAACCTATAATCTCCAAACTATCGAATGTTCTAGCATCAATAGTATGTGGGGTATAAAAGCAAAGGCAGCAATATCCAAAAAAAAATGTCTTGAATGCTGTCACCGAGGATAACTAATTTGAAATGTACTGAATTCTAGATTCTTCCAAAATCATGTTTCCTATAAATTTAAAGACGTTTCCTATAAAATCTCAAATTCAGTACATTATAAATTAATAATCCTCGATGACTGCATTAATTTTTTTTGGATATTGCTGCCTTTGCTTTTACACCCCACGTATGAAGATAAGCAACTTGGCGCCTTTTTTTTAAACTTATCTTCTGTTTCGGATTTCGGACTATCTTTAATGTAACTAATATCGAATATTATACATTAATTCGCTACAATACATTAAAATAAAGTTATTGAAACCTTGCAGAAAAAATCTGGTTCAAATTTCTACAAGGTTTATTCTGTTACACCCTGTTATTGATCTCTCACTCCTTTACGATTTTTTATTGTCAATGTTTTTTTATTATTCTACAAAATTAGAGCTCATTGTTTCAATTCACAATAAATACATTTTAATTTTATTTTAATCAAATTCATAAGATTAATACCAAATCTATTTTCAATACACAAAATGTCTATTCAATGGGTGTCCCAGTAAAATATACTAAAAACTCTCACGCGTTTTCATTTGCATCTTTACCGGTCTAGTGGTGGTATTTTAATTGGTGGCATAGGCACTCACAATTTTCTTAGTTTTGTATCTGATTGCATCGATGATTGGGAGCTAATTTTTCGCAGTTCGTCGGACAACCATAGGCACTATACAACAGTTATATCTGAGTTACTAATCACCGGTACAATTAGATATAAATCACAATTAACTGTACCGAAAATAACCGGTTAAAATAATGGCTTGACCGTCACTAACCGGTATCGGGACTCACATCCGTTGCCTCCAAAATCTTTCTGAAATTCATTTTTTTATCGATTCCAGTGCCTCTCACATCCTTAATTCCTACATTCTACATTCAGTAGTAGACTGTGTTACCATATTATCGTAACATAATCTACCGCTATTTTTTGCGTCAGTAATGAATTCATTAATTTATATTATAGATGTGTAAATTTCTGTACTATTTATAAATTCATAAAAATAAAATTAAAATTATCTCTGGTGAACATTGTAATAAGCCAGTATTAGAGAACCGGGACTTGGTCCCCCGCCAAGGAAATTTATTTATTTATTTATTAAGGAATCTTAACAGTTTTTTAAACATGTAATGTAAAAGCACAGTGTTCATTTCAAAGACAAATTAAAAAGATTCATAGATGTTAAGAACAAAGTTAGATAAGATATTTTTAAGTTAATTATTTTGAATTAATTAATGAACGTAGTAAGCAACAAACAATGTTAAGACTGAATAGTGGTAAGTGATTGAGTGTGAAAAGAGAAAAAGTATATCAAGAAATGAGTTAAATAATGATGAGGAGGTAGGAGTCTGGATAAAGGTGGAGGAAGAGAAGATTAGATATAGTGAGTGATTGGTCAAAGTCGATTTAGTACATGTAATCTAAAGCATTCTTTTAAATTCAGTAAGACCGATGTTGAAGAGGTCAATAGCGATACAATTATTATCGAAAGCTTTGCATGTGCGATATAAAAATGTATTTTGTGTATGGGAGGGATGGGATTTTTTATAAATTTTAAGATTTAATTATAATTGTTATTATGATTGTTTTTCGAACCGGTAAAGGATTTTCTTTGCAGCAAGACATTTTCATGGCAGGGGTAGTGAGATGCGCGTAAGTGAAACACGTAATACTTTTTGTAGAATAGACTTCTCTGGGGATTGAGGTGGCAGCGAACAAAGCGGTTTACAGCATCATAAACAAAGAGCCGATTTGTTTATGGTCATCATAAAAGTCGCGTAAACGACATCGAATTTGGCACAGCGGTCGAACGCTATGCGTAAACAAACTTTTACTAGTTTTGAAGTATTTTGCGAAGTACCAGAGTAGGTGGATGGCGCGCCCTTGTTGTTGGCTACTGTGTATTGTGTGGCCGTCCTTAAAAGCAAATTGATCATCCTAGTTTTCACGAAAAAAAAACGAATGGCCATTTTCTGAAAATAGCTGTTATCCCAGTACTTAATAGACCAGAAAAAATAAAATAAACGACACGTTGGTGTTTGTTTTTGAGAGTTTCTATTTGAGAGAGAGAATGAGAAAGAAATACATGACGGTTATTCGTCAAACGTCAAAATATAAATACGAGGACGCTGTGGGTGTATTAGTACCTACTTATTTCATGCAATTTTAGTCGAAACATAAGAATTGTGAGATTACGTTTGCGATAGGTACTTCGGTAATCCGTTTGAACCTCTGTCAGACCAGACCGCCTGGATAAGAAGGCACCGAGAAATCAATCTCTTTTCTAAAGGCATTGCAGGCATCGGACTCCGCAAATAAAGGTATTTGCTTTGAGAGAGATATGTGAAAATATACAAATCTTCTTATTTGAGTACTACAACCACCGGACACTGACGCTTATTTTTTTTTTATTCTCGTCTAGATAACAATCGATCCCGATATTGGTATTTTCGGAATACGGCTGAATTTTAGATGGTTCCACGACAAAAGGTCAACGCTACAAAATATGCGGTATTACACGCGGTAATAGATTCAACGACACAATGACAACAAACAATATCTCAACCTCTTGGTTTTTTTTATGAGAGCTTTAAATAAATGAATGAATATACTCTCATTCTTATCGCAAATTGCTAAAAAAGGGTAACCGACGAAAATATTGAATTTGACCTTTTTTGAATTCTGTTCTATTGAGCAAAAGTGCAATATTTGTAACTGTCGTAGGAAACAAGGGGGCCAGGATCTAATGCATATATAATGTAATGGTGCCGAAGGCACATACTGCACTTTTGCTTAACTAATTTTACCTGATTACTGTTTTTTGTTAGAATTCGCGAAAGGTTTTTTCGTCTTTTAATATCCCTGTTACGTCTGTGTATGTTTGTCACTTCTTCTTTATATCTGTCAAAGTTCAGTTGTCTTGTCTGCTGTGGTAAGTTGTTGTATGATTTTAATCCATTGAAAACGAATCGTGATTGTCTAGTTTTTGTTCTGGCTGGAATTGTCTTAGGTTCGGTTATATCAAGTTGGATTAAAGTAAAAGTTCATTGAAAGCGTAGACTTTTGCGTTCTCCACCAATCGAATGAGCCATTTCCGTATTTTTATCCAACTTGATACTACCGGACCTTAGTTGTGACATGTTTTTATGTAGTATTGATTGTACAAGTGATGGCGAGTAGTTCAAGTTGTAAACTATTTTCACTTAACACAAATTTAACTTTAAGCAGGCTTGAAAGACATTAGTTTTGTGTCTTTCAAGCCTGCTTAAATTTGTTTCCCCAGAACGGTATCATGTAACTCAAGTATTTCTTACACGATTTTAAAATAACACAATATGCTAAGTTGTATAAATGGTATATGTACCTCGCTTTACTTTATTAAATATACACATACGCTGTGGCCATTTGTGATTGAAATTTATTATTTCCATGAATGTATTTATGTAGATTTCGCCGCTGGTAATGAGACTTATGCCGTTAGCACTGTAAACACCCAAACTTTCATATATCTACTTTCCCATTTAATAGACTCTTCTCTCTGAGACATCTATAATATATCTAGATTGATAAACGTGCGCGTTTATTATCAAGAAGCGTTGAATAATTACTGAAATAGCTTTTGATTTTTACATTTGAGTTTGGATTTTTCATACTCATAAACTGAAATATGTGTATTTTACCATTTTTTTCTTAATTAAAACATTCTTATATATGAATAGGTACATCTTGTAGAATTTATTAATTAGGTTTCATCATTAGTTTTTTCGCACGCTTTTCTAGAGCACCAAACATATCTTTTTAATTTTTTGTATGTATAGAATATCTTTTTTGATACGGTTTTCGTAGGTATCTTCCGTTGTAAAAAAATTGTTGAGTGTAGGTAGGTATACCGTTTTACTCTTGACTCTTGACGTATTATGTACTCTTCAAACCATACCAGATTCATTATATCCTATGTATATTTTATATGCAATAATAATCTATTATCTTGCAGAATTGGTAGTGGTCCGCGGAATTGCGTTTTGTGGTAAAAGTATTCGACGCGCATTATGCGGTGAAGTGCGCGCACGTGCAGCGGCGCATATTAGTGCGCAGATTCCTCGGGTTGTTTGCCCGACCGCGACCGTTCCAACAATAGACTGCGGAGTTCGTTCTCTTCTATTTGGGATAGGGATGGGTCGTCGACGTATTTACCGTAGACGAAACGAGACCGTCCACGTCCGACCATCGACGAGACGATCAACTAGTTGAATTCGTCAACTAGTTGACGCGTCAACTTCGTTACGCGGACGTCGCGGACGTTCTATCTAAACATCGGGACGATGGTCAACTGTCTACGGTTCGACGCGACGCTGGTCGACGGCTCAACCGTTGGCTATATTTATTACGTTAATTTCGGGGAAAGTAAAACCGCTACTTATGCTTATATGTAAAAAGAAATATTTTATTATTTATTTGTTTACCACATTATAGGCTTTTACATATTGTTTTATATACTTCTTTCTATATATAATAAAGAAAAAAGTAGGTATACACAACAATATCAGGTGTAAGCAGTAAAATATTAGTTCAATAAAAAATTAAATAATTAAACAAATTTGTTTTATTTTATACAGCGCAAAATTGGGAATTCACCGAAACGTCGCACGTGCACGTCGTACAAATCAAGTAAAAAATAATAGATAATAGCTTATTAAGCCTATCTCACCCGACGCATGCATTCAAATTTCAAGTTTGTGTCATAGTTCGTGTACACAGATCTGCACTCTATGGTCGTGTACATTAGAGTTGAAATGAAATTACCCATCGAGCCGTCTATGGCGTCTACAAGTCGACAGCGAGAAATGAGAGAGAAATAAACGGAGACGTTTTGTCTTGCTCTCGCTCGTTACTTTGCACCACGTTGTATCTCGAATCGTCCACCGTCTACGAATTCAACTAGTCCATGCGATAAACGTAAACCGTCGACACGTCGACGCAACGTCAACGGTTGATTTCAACTAGTCCGTCCATTCAACGCCCATCCCTAATTTGGGAAGCTTGGGGACGTCCACTCTCGCTTTCGTACCTGGCTCGTGGCGCACGACTCTTCGAAATGCAGTCTGGAAAAAAAATGCTTCAATTAATCACGGCAGAACGAGAGAAAATGTCGCCGGAACATTTTTAAACAGCTTTCCAGAAATATGAATAGGTACGTCTTCCAGCGCACTCGCTAGATGTCCTCGCAATTCCAGAAACCACTGATGTCATCAAGATTATAAATATATAATATTTTTGTACAGATCAAAATCATATTTCTTGTATAAAGAGCTCAATGCATGCTAGTTAATAAAGAATAAAAAATCTGACAAAATAATTTGATTCCATACCAGAATGTAGGTAACAACTTATTATTAAATGTTAATTACAATTATTAAAGTTATTTAAAAAAAAACAAATCTATCAAGAAAAATGTGATGGAATTTTATATTTTATTTTAATTATCAAAGAGCTATATATGTTCGAAAGTTGCAACTTCATAATAATATTGCGTTTTTATTTAAATATATATATATATTAACAGTATGATTCCAAATACAATATAGAGCGTGTAACAGAGCTAGTGCACAATACTTAAAATGTGGATTGCTGCCTTAATTATAAGTCGAAAACGTTTAAGGATTCACGACCAACAAGTTCTGGAGTTAAGTCACATCAAAGTTTGCACTTATTTTTTCTAAAATTTTCAATATTGCCAATTTATTTTCTATAAAACGTTGGAATATCATTAACCTATACCGAATATTAAAAATTCATTCGCTTTAATATAAATCAAATAAAATTAGTAGGTAAAAAAAACCTTGTAGAAATTTTTGAAACAGAATCAATCAGCATTGAATGTTTTGCTTAAATCATTCCAGATTTGTCTACTCAAAGTTTAAACTAATTTTTTCGAGTGCTGCAATTTAAAAATAACCGAACATCCCAGGGGTGATTTTTTAGCTTATCAATAAACGATATGTCTTATTAGTTACCGAACACAAATCGCAAGAATTCCGCACGGCGCAGGTAAATAAATGTCAACACCAATTATTATGGATCTGGTTCAAGACTCAAAATGGTTAGAAACAATTCGTTTATTTTATTATCATAAATTATTCTGATCAATTAAGAGTGATATTTTATTAAAGAGTTAGGGTTGTTATTACGGTCGTTAGACATATTTAACTGTAATTTCGGATATTTTATACGCACCGTATGTATTACTGAAAAGCGAATCTCGACGTTTCGTTGGATACTTATCCAACGTCATCAGGAGTCCGATCTCCACCTCCGCGGGTAAAGGTCGTCCTACTCGTCGTAATACATACGGTGCGTATAAAATATCCGAAATTACAGTTAAATATGATATTTTATTGTTTATATTATATTGTTAGAATGATGCTTGTAGAGTTCTGTGAATCTCGCGGCACTGCTCATATTTTGATACCACCATGATATTGTCAGCGTAAAGACGTATTTGATATGCTGACTGGAGTAAATATGTAGGTACCTACCGAAGGTCGCGAACTGCAACGCACTGTTGATGCGCTGTACACATGATAAACTATCCGTCACTGTCGTGTCAATGATTTGTAACGATCAACAGGTTATCATACTGAAGATTAGCTTCTATAATGTGTTTAAGTGAGTCGATGTTCTTGATTAGCCAAAAGTGAATTTCGTTGCTAATTTAAGATTTATAATTTTGCGATAGGAAGAATGCAAATCCCTATATTTTTCGGGACGCTCTAACTGAAAAGAAAAAGTTGCAAATCTCGAAAATCTAAAAAGTAGTTGTTTTTTGCCCGTAATAATTTTGATATTTCCGATTTATATAATACTAATACTAGCAGCAACCCGTAAAAAATTACGGAACATTGGTTCGCGTCTTTGCTAAGCCCTAGTATATATTTATAGCATCTTTTTGGCGCTCCACGGAGAGGCGGCCGTAGCAACATGCGTTGAGCGACCGGTTTGGGTTTGCTGGCCCGGGGTTCAAGCCACATCTCCGGCCGTTGAATTTCGTTTTTTTTGCCGTGAATTCGAACGAAATTACGTACTCTACACGAAGTTACGGAGACAGACAGACGGACGGATAGACGGACGGATGGACAGACGGACAGACAACGAAATTATTTTGCTTAATTTCCACTTTTGTAAAAAATAGTGATGCAACGAATACGAATACGATTATTCGTATTCGCCGAATAGTAGATATTTACCGAATATTCGTATTCGCCGAATATCATCATGAATATTAAAAACAAACTACCCATTTATAACTGAACGCAACGTAAATTACGGTTTGGCTGTGCACCGTGTATCCGACACACCTACGCACTCTATTATTGGGGATTCCCCTAACATTGAATTAATGGATTTGTTGAGTTCTCAAGTTATCAATTGTTACTTGTTTCACGGCATAAAATGAGTTCTTTCATCTGGTTTCGTTGGGTTATTAATAAGGTTAGGTGCTCACTTCATGTAGTTTTTGTTTTGTAATACGTAGTGTTCGTTCCATTTTATTTCCGTCGTGTGTAAAAGTGTCAATTAAAAGTGTTAAGTAATTTCATAAAGTAATTTCAAATTAAATCTAATAACATGACCTCTCGTAAGTGTGAAAAAACTGATATTTATTTTAGACGGCTGCGCTGGGAATGTACAAACGGATAAAATAAATGTTGTTCTTTATGAACAAAAATTTGCCGGTGGTAAATTTTAATTATTAAATCTCTTAGTAAAGAAAGAACAGTGGTGTATAATTTATTACCTTGTTGAATTATTCGTATTCGTATTCGTCGAATAGTAGGCTTGATATTCGTATTCGTATTCGTATTCGTGAAAGTAGTATTCGTTGCATCACTAGTAAATAAGTTGAGGCGTATCTTTCGTAAATATAAAATAAATTATTTTATTATAAAATTGAAATCATTTCCTGTTATCTACCTGCTTCCCGCTGCAGTGTTCAACTATTTATTTATTGTCATGTGACATTCCGCTGTTAGATACTGTACCTATATTGTCCTATACTGTATATACTCCTTTGTGTCGCGGCGGAATTGTGGTATTCAGTGCGGTTTTTTATTGGGAAATTGATATAAAATTGCGTTTAATACCTCAAATCGTGCTTGGCACGGGTCAATCTTTTACGTGTTAAAATGATTAAATGTTTTCTGAGAAAAATGCGCGCAATTAATCTGATGTTTGACTTAAACAGCCATTCGTTCGTTCCTACTGCTGCCGCATAAGTCATTTGTTTTTTTGCAAGGGCTGTTTCCCCTAGGGATTGCTTTTAAATCTATAATCGCGACAACGCGAATACAAATAATTTGGCATAGTATTCACGAACACGAATATTGTTTATGGTTCAATATAGCCATAGACAATATTCGAGATATTGAGTTTTTAATATAGGTACTTAAATATCTATTTCTATTTTTTTTTGTCATATAATTATTTGATTATGATGATTGATGGGACTAATTTCATACCTATAGTATAGTCATTATATAGGTATATATTTTTTAATATTGTGAGTATGGTGACGTATCACAAAGATTTTGATTGGAAAATATTGATTCATATTTTTTACGTATTTATCTAGATTAATTAGGTATACTTTACATAACACGAATGAATGTAAGAGCTTTTTTTTAATTTAATATAATTAAATGTTGTGCTTTTGATTGGAGATATTTATTTCACTTTTAAAATATATATTTTTTTTTTGCCCAACCATTCAACTGTAATTATCAAATTTGATCTAGTTAGTTCTGTATAGCTTTTAATATACGCAACTAATTCTAGGAATTTGAATACAAATATGAGCATACAAAATTAGGTGAATTTTCGGAACTTTAGGAAAATTTCGGAACATCCCTTGACGTAGCCAAACTCGAGTTTCGCCCACGAACGACATCTTCTTAATTAAAATTTCCTTCTGGCTAAAGGAATTTATAATATATGTATGTAACGATGGTTCTTGGCTCTTTTTATTTTCTTAATGCTTCTAAATAAATAAAAAATGTACCACTTCTTCAACAATTACATAAAACTTTGTGGCAATATTATTGTATATTAACTAGTAGTGATGGAACGAATACAAGTTTCACGAATACGAATACGAATATCAAACCTACTATTCGGCGAACACGAATACGAATACGAATAATTCAACAAGGTAATAAATAATACACCACTGTTCTTTTTTTACTAAGAGATTTAATAATTAAAATTTACCACCGGCAAACTTTTGTTCAAAAAGCACAGCATTTGTAACTTCTCAGGCGTTAGGCGATTTCTTTTATCCGTTTGAACATTCCCAGCGGTCGAAAATAATCTTTCTGCAGCGACAGTAGACGGCTTTAATGAAAAATACTCTGGGCTTAAGCTTTTTTCAGCTTAAGGAAAAAACAAATAAAGTTATACCTATTTAAATTTAACTTATCAGATTTCTTATCGAAATGTTTCCATATATCACTTTTTATTAGATTTATTTTGAAATTATTTTATAAGAGTTAACACTTTTACGCACAACGGAAATAAAATGGAACGAACAATACGTATTACAAAACAAAAACTACATGGAATGAGCACCTATCCTTTTTAAAAACCCAAAAAAACTAGATGAAAGAACTCATGTTATGCTGTGAAACAAGAAACGAGTAACAATTGACAGCTTTAGTTCCATAGAAAAAATAATTTGAGAACTCAACAAACCCATTCATTCAATGTAAAGGGAATCCCCGATAAAAGAGGTGCGTTCGGATACACGGTGCACAGTCAAACCGTAATTTGCGTTGCGTTATATATATATATATATATATATATATATAATATATATAATATATATGTAAAATATATTTTTTAAGGGCCATGGAGAAGCGGTTGTTGCTATGTTGGTTAGTTGCCACGTTGCCGCCTGCGCGTCCGAAGTTTAAGTCTTTCTCCAGCCGTGTTATTTTGTTTTTTAGCCGTAAATTCCAGGAAGTTACGGAGTCACGGGACAGACACAACGAAATTATTACATTTAGATAATAATAATAAAGCACTTTGTTGGCAAACTCCGCACCTGAAAAGTGCCGCATTTTTGAAAGTGCTAGAATTTTTTTAGTTATATACCTACGTATTTTGTATATATTTTACAAAAAATGACTGCTGTGTAATGAAGGAAATAAAACTCTAAATGAGAAGCAAATGATTGTTTCGCAAATGGTTACAGGCATGCCACTATAAAGTTTTTTTAGCATTTCCACTATCTGCGATCAATACACAACGACGGGTACGTTTTACCCCACTTATCCATTTGCTGAATCCATATTGATACTATACAGCAGCAAAATCTAATCCGATTACTTGAGTGGTGAATTAAACATTAACTTCTCTTTATCGATTTAATAAGTTTCAATTCATCAGTTTTATAAGAAATAAATAATGATATCTATTATTAATACGCAATCAACTATAACCTACAACTGTAACCAAACTAAAGTAGCATTAATAAAATATGTCGGTATGTTGTTTGAGGAGAGAGTTACATTAATTTGTTCCGCACATCTCGGATATATTTTGAGAACAATCAAAAATTTCAGGGCTATACTATATTTAAGTCTTCCGTTCGTAGCAATCTAGAATATAATTCCAATATATAAAGTTCATTCGTTGAGGGTCGAAAGGGTTCAATACATTTTTTTTTAGATTCATAAATTATAAATTATACATTTCTTCGAACAAATTAAGTATGATTTCTTAATACGTGTACTTAAATTAGGAAAGCTGTCTGGGCGTGTAGTATTAATAAATAAATAAATAAATATTATAAATCGAGAAGGAATGAGTAGGAATGCCTGTTTATAGGTACAAGCAAGACCAAACAGCTGATTCTGATGTACAGCACCATCAAAACATAAAGGCACCTCCAGAAAACAGTGACCCTCCAACGTGGTAAATTTAAAAATGCGCTTCGAAATCCATGTCCGAAATCTGAAGGAACCGGATCATCGATGGCCGGGTTTAATATTAACCGTATCTTTATGTATTGAACATAAAATATGTTGAACATAAAATAATTAATAGTATAAACAAAGTGTTTTCTAATCAATATTATAAAAATCAAACACGAATTATTTGGTTCTATAATTTAATTTATCCAACTAAATAAACGATGCTTTCAGCAAACTAGGCTATGACTGATCTGGTGAAAATGTCCCAGACAGCCGAAATGATCGTTCAGTCACTGGACACGAATTTAATGAGGCACTGCTCTTTATTAGCCACAACATGGTTTTAGAATACTTCACACACAAACTCACTAATTTCATAATTCGCACTGATTTATCACCCTCGAACAACTTCTCTCATATGCTGAAGCACGCTACTAAAATCGCTCAGTTTCGCACAAAAAACTTCTCGCTCGCCGGTAGATACTTCCTTGATTTACTGTCGCTGGAATACACACACGCGCTGGCTATACCGCCACACGGTTCCGTTGTCGCTTTGTCTGTGGGTTTCTATTTGGCGCTTGTCAACATAACTTGTCACATCGAGTGCGCTGTAGCCGGTCGACCTCTTTTTACAGATGAGGTCGCTTTCTCGATGTTTCCAGAATTCGATGGACCGTTTCAGAGATTTCGATAGTATGTAATTCATTCTGATTCTACTATCTCGTGACAATACTGTTATTATAACGTAGGTTATTATTAAACAAGGTACTGCGGTGAACCAAAATCAATAAACGATTTTATACACAACAGATTTACATTCTAATGACCAGACAGTTGTCAGATCCAGGCACGGAAATTTCCATCTTTCAAGCTAAAATGTAAATGGAACTCGTGTATGAACCTAATTACATAATACTGAATTTAATTCTCAGATATATCTTGGTATTATTTTCATTATTATATTATATTTTACTTATTGGCAAAAAATTCGTATTAACGAATATAAATTTCTTGGTATTAAGCATTAAACATATCTATATTTTAAAATTCATTAATTGTTCGTGATATCTTAATCTTCAGTAGATAGTGTGTAAATTTATATTTAAAATATAAATTTTCTACACCGGTTAAACCTATTGAAATGGTTAGTTAAGTTTATTATGTACACATTTCCAAAGAAATAAATAATTAAATAAAAAACATATTTATAACAAACTTTTTCTACAACTATGACTTACCAAATAATAAATTAAAGCTCGATGTGTATTGTATAAAAGGTAACTGATATTATTAGATTTGATGTAATATTTAATTGTTTGTAACGCTATTATGAGTTTACTAGGAGAAAGCCCACCTATATTGATAGGTTTACCTTGTATAAATTTTCCATTACATTTAAATTTAACACAAAATAGTTGGTACAAGAAGGTACCTTCTGGTATCGATTTAAATTATTATTGAACACATCGGAGGTAGTTTGTATTAGTAACCAACCTTGCAGAGGCGATGCAGTCAATTCTTTGGAATAAACTGTACTTAACTAAAATTTCCACAAAGTAAATCGAAATAAAATACCCATGTAACGTGCAATATTCCAATCAGAATTATTATAATGTTATTAAGATTTTAATATATCATAATAATATGAAGGTGTCCCAATAGAAAGGGTCTATATCGTTCCTTTAGGGGTAAAAATATTCACTAACCGCAATATTGGCCAAAATGAGCTATGAATACAAACATTCATCTTTATTCCAGGCAAAAATCAGTTAGTAAATATTCCATGTCTATTTATAGTTATTTAGTAGTAAAACTAATAATTTGAACATTAAATTTTTTTAATATCACATGTTGAATGTTTAAACTAGGGATGCATCGATACCGATACCGATATATCGACGATATCGTGGATTTTCCGATATATCGGAATCGGCTATATTAATTCGCCGATACACCGATGCTTAAGGAGGCAGAAGAAGATGAGCCCCTCTCCTTTTGAGCAGTGATTCTCTCAAAGAAGAACTGGAGAGATATCTGAGATCACACAATATATCAATAGAAGCAGATCCTCTCGTTTTCTCGCGCGGTGATGTTCTGTATCCAAATTTGTAAAAAAAATGATACAAAATATTTCAGTTTTCAAATGAGTTCTGTCACATCTGAAAGGTTATCAACGGCAGGTCTCATCCAAATAGACGTACGAAATCGGCTTTCACCGAGTAATTGTAGAATGTTGTGTTTTCTGAATAAAAATATCATAAATGTGATTTTTAATTATTCATTTTTAACCTTTTTTTTTAAATAGAAATGCGAACACGGAATACGTGTCGCATCAATATCCTTACTATTCTCAAACTAAGCCAAAAGCCTGTGCTATGAAAATAGTACTAAATTGCTGGTGTCCTGGAATGGGGCTCGAACCACCGACCACCATATCACTAGACGAGCGTCATGACTCTACACTACACCAACAAGTAACTACTCATAATAATCTGAAAGTAATGTTATAAAGTAAACATTTTAAATAAATATTATACAAGTAATTTCGTCTGTTTCTAATCTAAACCCATAACTTTTTACACCTTTTGAATCTTCACGAAATGTCCGCATCGGTATTGGTATCGGTTTCGTATTGGCAGAAGTGCGTATCGATGCATCCCTAGTTTAAACCTCATTATCTCATAACTACTCCACTTTGTGAGTTTTACCTCTAAAGGGACGATATAGTACATTCGGTTCCAAAGTGATTTTGTTGTTTTAATAAAATGGTCTATATAAAATAATCCATGGAAAGTCAATCTTACCGAAATTCGACCTCAAAAGTTGGCTAACGTGGAAAAAGGTCTTATGCATCTGGTAGTAACAATTATGGCGGATGCCGACGGTTCGATGATGTCACTGGGATTGCTTAGCAGCACGAATACATGAAGAAAAGGTAAAATTAATTTCTGTAATTGGCAAGTGAACATAAGAAAATCAAAAAGAAATAAGGGAGGAGCCTTTATGGTAATGAAGAGAGGAGTAAATAAACCTCCCGTTGAAATGAAAAAAAGACTTCAAAAGTTTTTGTTCTCAGTACTCGTATGAAAATATGTAACTGGAGAGGCAAGGTTAAGTAAACCATTTACTTTGTTGAAATTCTGCACGCGCCTGCAACATAAATTACCTATCTGTTTAAGAAAATGGTTACGCAATAAATTATCAAATGATTAATTTAATAAATGAACCGACCAGAGAACAATATTCTTCGTGTCCAATCAATACTACAAGACTATAGAATTAAATGTTGATTATTCAATAGATGGGTTTTAAACAAAATGTTTTCTCCTTATCAAATAAATACAATAATTTCATTGTCTGACTGTCTGTAACGTCCAGAGTTTGCTGCAATTACAACAACAATACTGATGAGGCACGGGTGCCCGAGTGTGACACCCAATCAGCGCGCGGCTCAGGCAAAACGTAAGGGTCACCCCACCAAATTATACGATCTTGACATTTTTATATTATTATTTTATTGTATTTGGTTTTAGGTTTAAGCGAATAAATTCAATATAAAAAATAAAAATAAATTTCCATTCACGAATTTTTTTAAGGATATGAAATATCACGGGACACTAAAATTGATTTTCAGAATACGGTCGATAATTTGTCAAGTGACGCAACGAGCCATGTCCTAGAGCCAATAGCCTTGAGATTATCTCTAGTGTTACATTTCATATTGAACATATGTAAGCGTATGTCGATGCAATGACAGGCTGGTTTAATGTGATGTTATATTAACATCATGCAAGAGTGAGTCTTGCTTTTAGGATTTGTCGCTATATCACCACCAGACGACGACAACCTGTCAAGTAGTCGTCTCGGCGACCCGTCAAATGCGCCCTGATATATGAGCACATCCGACAAAATACAAAAGTTCTTTTGTTTCATACCTTCTGACATGTTGACATTGCATTTGAAAAGTTAACTGGGAGGTGTCCAGATGAAATGGACTATCGGGAAAATACTATTATCGGAAGAATGCGGAGAAACCGCAGTTCTGTTCCAATGTTTTTTATTTATGTGTGGAATATGTTTGAATGATTTGCTACTCACAAATAATTATGCAGAATATTGGTGTATGGTGTTTCAAAAAACTGTAGATTCCATCCCTTATCTGTCACTTATCATCCGTCGGTGAATAAAATTATCCGGAATTTTTTATAAGAGCAACAGTCAAAAAAAGTATTTCTATTTTCAATGGAGGACTCATTCCGAGCAGCTCTTTTACGCTCTTGTATGCTGTACGAATTTCACCAAAAAAATTCGGCAACCACAGCAGCCAAGAAATTTTGCAAGATTTAAATGGAAAACCAAAACTTATTGATGGAAATATCGTAGCTGCAGGTTGAGGCCAACCCGGTGCCTTCGGGCCAATTGAATGCAGAACAGAAATTGAGGCTAATCCAGAGATGATGATTCAAGAATTAACGAATAAGACAGGCATTCAAAGAAAAATCGGAATGCTGTGGAAAACGGGGGTGTGGGTACCCACGCACTAAGCAAGGCGAAGCTCATGCGAATGTTCTGAAAAGCTTTGTTCGACCAGGAAACACACACCATTTTTAGATTGCACGGTGACTAGGGACGAGAAATGATTGATACGACGATAAACGTCGCAAAAGGCAATGGCTATCGACGCAGCATGTAGCAAAAACTGCGACCTTAAAATGTTAAAAAAAGTCCTATTGTCTGCTTGATGGAACTTCGCGGTGTAATTTATTTTGAATTGCTCAAACTCCGAGAAACAATTACGGCAGACAAATACTGCAGCCGGCTGGATAAATTGTATAAAGAATTGAAAAAAGAGACCCGTTCTGATGAATCGACACAAATTGTGCAACAAGATAATGCGCGGCCTCATAAATTTACGTTGTAGAATGGAAAACTGTTGCTCACCCTCCGTATTCTCCAGATTTAGGCCATTAGATTAGCATATTTTTAGATCTTTACCTAAAACATAATTAATATGGGAAATAATTTAATAGTGAACAAGTCATGGTTTGACAAATTAGCAATTTTCTCATTAAATTCATAGAAAGAAAAAAGATATTTATAGGCGGAGGACTGTAACTTTTATCTTACTTTTGGAAGCGAGAACAAGGTTTTTGAGTTTCTTAAGAATGGTATTTTTCTTTTTGAATGCCACATCACTGGCACATATTCTTGCTTTGTCGTCGAGCAAATTCCATTCAACCGGGTACAGAATGTTCACAAGTTTAGTATGTAACATTTTAAAAACACTCAGATGTTATCTTAAATATGAAACCACAATTTAACTTCTTCTGTTTTTGTTTTTAGCAAAAATAATCAATACAGAAGTCGATGAACTGCAATTATCAGATTTTATATTATAATAATTTGGAAACACTTATTTTGATTATAATATATATATATAAGGAGGCACAATTCAGTACTTACAAGATTGTTTTAAATACAATTTACCTCGATATGCTGTATTAGCGTTCAAAATTTTTTGTACTTTTGGGCATTAACTATGTAAAAATTTCTAGAAATTTTGTTTGAAGAGCTTATTTAATGTAAATTCGTTACCGGTTTCGTCACGTCCATTTTATTTACAAGCATTCTTTAAAGATTATCTAAACCGACAGCGAATTTGTATAAAAATAAATAACAAATGTTCTTTAATTAAATTCTTCAAAAAAATTGTTACATAGTAATGTCCAAGAAATACAAAAAAAAATGTGAAAGCAGTCCTATCCGAATATTTCAAATCAAAGCTAAATCAGTTTTTATAAACGAGGTATTAAAAACTTTCCCGAAAGATGGAAGAATGCTTTATCTGTCGAACAATGACATTGTGAAAATTAGATAAAACCCGTCAAAAATTACGGAACATTGGTTCGCGTCTTTGCTAAGCCCTAGTATATATTTAAAGCATCTTTTTGGCGCTCCACGGAGAGGCGGCCGTGGTAACATGCGTGAAACGGCCGGTTCGGGTTTGGTGGTTCGGGGTTCAAGCCCCGTCTCCGGCCGTTTTTTAGCCGTGAATTCGAAAGAAATTTCGGATGTTACAACAAAATTACTATGTTTAATTCATAAATTTGTTTGCAAAAAGTGCTTTTCATTTTCAGTTTTTTTTGAGTACCACCAATATTGACTGATTTTGCAATATTGTAAGTGTGACCAATGACTTGTGTGTCATGCGGTGGCGGCGCGGCGGCACGGGTTCTGCTTATTGCGAAGTTGATGACTCGCTCTGCGGTACGCTGTAACGGGGGAACTCGTGTTGATATCCACACGTGGCACAGGTCTACCATTTTCCCATAAATAAACAATCCATTCCTACAACTTGGCAACGTAGAATCCAAAATTCTGCGCTCGAAAGTAAGCTAATATACTCGCGACTCTCTACAGAGTATTCCAAAATATATTCCGAGATCTTAAGTACGCGTAAAAATACTCTAGCACGTGTGCGTTGACAGTTTATTAACATCACTGTTACAGAGTGCAATTCTTTACATAACTTTGATTGATGAGAAATATATCGATACCGATTGCTAATATAGAATGGTTGCATATTGTTTTACGAATCATCATCTCGAAAAATGTGGGTTGCCAATAGTGTAAATATATTTATTTACATTTCTTAAAATAATGCATACGTAAAAATACAGGGTGTCTCATAGCTAGTAGCAAAAACTTCGGGAGAGTCTTCTTCAATTTTTTAATGGAAAATATTCATTACACTTTGGGTGAAATATTGAAAATTACGGAGATTGCATTTTTTTCAGTATTTCTGACTCATTTTCTGTAAAACATTGAACTATCACTATAGTAACTTATAAGAAATATTAAAAATTCATTCGTTTTGATACAAATCAAATAAAATGATAAAAATCTTGCAAAAAATATTTTTCAAAATACTGCAAGGTTTTAATCATTTTATTTGACTCGTATCAGAGCGAATGAAATTTTAATATTAGATATAAATTACTTTCTTCATAGTCTAAAATTTTACAAAAGATAAACCAGAAATATAAAAAAAAAGCTCACACTGATGTCGCTTATTTCCATAACTGTCGACATTTCACCCAAAGTGTAAACAAAATGTTCGATTCAAAAAGTTTTTACTACTAGCTACGGAACACCTGTTTAGGGTGAACACTGTTATAGTGCTTGCCCGGCTATCAAACGTCAGCGATCATTATCTTGCTTGCAGCAGCTCAAAGCTCAATGTACTCGTAGTTGGACCGAACTGTTGCCTCAGATTTTTCAGCCAGAATGTCCTTCATGTTTTAGGTCCTCTTCTGCTCTCAATTTTGCCTTGAATGACAAGATGCAGTATCTCGTATGTACTTCTCTGGATGTCTCTCGATAAGCCCGAAATATTAAAATTCTCGGGTTTTTACCACATACACGTCCCCTAATTTAAATAAACAAGAATCATGAGTTTTTAACACAAGTATATAAAATTTTCACAACGCGTATTTTAATGATTTTTTAATTTTGTTATTTTTTGTTTCTATTATATTTCTTTTGGAATTTCATTAAAGATTTTCATTGTACATCATAGCTTTTTGTATTATTTCCTGAATGTCTTAATTTATATCTTCCTGTTTATAATGCCTTGTAGAATGTTTGTACTGTTGATTTTCATAAACTTTTCTACTAAATTCCGCCGATTTTTCCAGCGAGGATTTTAAAAATAAATTCCATAACACGGAAAAGAGTAGGAATACGTTTGAAGGTTATTTTATCGAGTTTATTCAACATCGTACTTTGATTGTTTTAATCTTGATTTATTTACTAATCAAAAATAAAGTCCCGCTGCACTTATATCAACAAGATGTCAAATAGCTATTAGTTTTCTGTGGTTAATTTTTTATCCATTTCCCATTCACTCATTAAAGCAATCATTTGTACATATGTATGCACTAACATTTACACCAGCGTTTCCCAAGTGGTATTTCACAATATTTATGAATTTAGGGACAGGACCCCCCTTACCGCACAGCTTGGTTAGAGTAAACTGCCTCTGTAAAGTATTCCAGGATCATTTATATATTACATTGGACTATAAATAAAAGAAAATTAAAAAAATTAAACTTAAATTAAATTTTATATTAAAAAATTAAAAAAACGAAAAAGTCAATGTTTTACATTGATTTTTTACACGGTTACACTCGGTTAAATGAAATGAAAAAATAAAGATAAACCACCTTGACCAAGAATTTTTTTCTTGATATAGGTCAAGCAACCTTTTTTTAATATCTATTTATTCTTTAAGGGCTCCGGTTATTTTTTTAACATAAATTTAAGCATGTAAGGGATCCTGGTAGATATTCTAAATTTTAAGTATTGTACAAAAAGGAAAAAGGATTCTGCGACTATATTTAATTGGGAATTACGCTCTACACAATTGGTTAGGGCTCTATTCTGAAGACGAATAATTCTAATTTATTTATTATTTATTCGAAAACCAACAGCTAACAATAATTAAGAATAGTAAAAACATAATGGCTATGTATAGGTTTTCACTGGTAGTAACAACATACAACTGAAAATACACATTATAATTCCACGAAAATTATAAAACACCAATTACTTACGCATAACAGTATTCGAATTTTCAAATTTATAAAAAAAAATTGCATATTTCAAACGAAATTAACACTCCCATCTAATCTAAGAGTTTCATATCAAATTTTCTTTCGCTACACAAAAGGAAATCTTCTTCTTCTTCTTCCTCAATCTTCATCTCTCGACTGCTGGGTACAGGACTCTTCCATAACCTCCCATCCTTCCTTGTTGTTTGCTAGTTGTAGCCATTTCTTTCCCCCACAGCGGCCGTGTCGTCGGCCCCTCTCTTTTGAGGTCATCACTACGTTAAATTTAAGATAACACTAAATCCTTTTAATTTCATATGCATATTTTGTATCAACTCTGTATGTTGTCCCCGCGTAAAAAATTCAAATACTGTATGTTAATATATAGAACCGTCTAGCGGATAAAGTTGTGCGTGTATTTAGAATTTTTGGTAAAATCTATCCAAAATTCATACCAAATAGAAAACAAAAGCAATAAATATTTCTCTCGATATTGTGAATACACGTCTTAGCGCAAATCTGTATTTGAAGCGGATTCGAATGTATGCGTTCCTGTTTCATTACAATTGTGTAGTTATTTTATAATATTGCTACGGGAGGTGACTATTTGAAGCAAATGAAACACTTAAAGTTAAATAAATAAAGTTTTTAATTATTCACCAGTCGCTGGACACAAATATAGTTGGAGCAATGTTCTTAAATTCACAGTCACTAAATGTTTCGCACTTATTACCCTGTTTCTATCGCTTCGATCACTTTCGAGAATATTCCGTTCAATTTCGCATTAGAAAAAACATCTTGCTTATCGGTAAATACTTGCGCCGAATATCTGTCGCTTGGTCACTCACGCGCCGGCAACACACACACGCTGGAATTACTCTTGTGTTTTGCTTATCTCTGGCACACTGAATTGCTCAGTAGTCGGCCGGTCCTTTTATTCGGGTTATCGTTTTCTCGATGTTTCGAGAATTTAGAATAAATAGTCCAGTCATTTCGAGAGATTTCGATAGGGCGTAATTTCTTCTGACTTCTGACTCTACCATCCCGTGGCAATATAATAATTATATAATTCTTCTATTTATAAAATAGTTCTCACAGACTGGTTTTGCATAGTAAAATGCTGAAATATTATAAATCCTTCCAAGCAAAACGGTTATTAGAAACATAATCTAAGTTCATGCCTATTGCACGCTACTGCATTACAATATGAATCTAGTCTGGTTAGATTATAGGCACAAGGCAAATGAAAAAAATAATTGCTTAAACTACCAATTTACTGATAGCATTTTTTACAATCAAAAAAATTTCAAACAGCTCTGGGAACTTCTCGCAGTCTGACTTTAAAAACAAATATTTTTGAAATGATTGTTTTTGTTGGCTGCAATCCTGGGAGAAGAGGTGGCGAAATAAGGTCAGACACTAATAGATACTTGCATATACCGTACGTATAGAAATGTATAAGTATACGTACGTATAGTCATAACTTGCTATACGGCCACTCTTTATACGAATTTTTGCTATAACGGCCTTTTTAAATTATGGTTCAGTTTCGATTTACGGCGATTTGCTATTTAAAATCGAAAAATTTACGGAAATTTTTCGATTTTCGGCCAAGTACATCAGGAAAAATATTCTCATGTTCGTTCCCTTACCTACCAAGAAAACGAATTTTAAAACGCGATAGCAGATGGTGTTGTGTCATAATGACAATAATACAATTATTGTTTCGTATTTTTTATCGTTATTGTTCGCATTTTTTAATACAATGGTGTCTATTTTCCGATATTCTTATCTTATCAATTCTTCGTAAAGAAAACGCTAAGGCGCCCTGACGACCTGACGACCAGAATTTGACGCGGGTTACCCCCAAAGTAGTTAGAACTAACATATATATATATATAATATATATATATATATATATATATATATATATATATATATATATATATAATGGTCCTTAAAGCGACTCGTATGTCAAAATGTATGTTCTGTTTTATTAGGACGCTCAAGTACATCGATGATATTTACTCTTTAAAAGATTGGTTATTGGATTGGATATATTTGGATTATACCCAAGTAAAAATAATTAGTCCTCATATAAATATTAATGAGGATTTAATAAATATTTTTATCGATAGGTGTAAGACGATCGGTTTGTGGTCAGCGATACAAGATTAGCGCAAAGGGAAACCCTATACTCTGTCGAGACACTTGACAAGGACGAACCGGGGATATTGTGTCTGCTGGATATCGAATTGAACAAATAATGCGACTTGCCACCTAGCGGAAAAAAACTACCGAGTAACTTTGTGGTTAGATATTTTTGATGACTTATCTTAACTACCTACTTTTAATTTTTTAACCACTGATTTTTTTACCAAACGGTTTCAGTGCGACTGCTTCTTCGTCAAAATGCACCGAACATAATAAAAGTAATTTAAGTATGTAGTCTTTATATTAATTTTATAAATATCTTTATAACGTGTGACGTTAAACATAAAATGCAATGTAAATTAATTTGTTCTAAATGCATTTCTTTATGTTGAATCTTCTTGCATATTCTATTTATTAGATATTATTCTTAGGGTATAATGGAGATAGTCTACAATAGGTACTAGGTAAACATATATGGAAGTAAAAACACTTGTTTTTTTAGATCTATATTTATAATTTTTATGAGACGCATTATGAGGGCATTAGATTGATGATTTGTGATTCAGATTGATAATGCCCTCATAAAGCGAAACGCGTCTCATAAAAAATAAAAATGTAAAACTACAAAATAAGTATTTTTATTTCCACATGTGTGATTATGGTGTTCTTTAAACTGACTACATATCTAAACAAAATACTGAACATTTGGATTCCTGCCTAAATAATGAGTCGAAAATATTCAAGCAATACAATGTCCTAAGTCCTAATATCAATACTTATGGAGATAGGTGAGTTTGAATTTTTATAAATATTTCTGACTTATTTCTTTAAAAAGTTGGAAAAGCATTGTAGTAACTTATATCAAATATTAAAAAATTCATTCGCTTTAATGCAAGTCAAATTAAATGATGAAAACCTTGGAAAAAATTCTAATTCAAATTTCTGCAAGGTTATCCTAATTATTTTATTTTATATGTATAAAAGCGAATGAATTTTTAATACTCGATAAAAGCCACTTTAATGACAGTCCAATGTTTTACAGATATTAAAAAAAATTTAAACTTTGAAGTCGCTTATCTCCATATTTATTAAAATAAGAAGATTGTTGCTTTGACATTTTCGATTCGTAAATTAAGTAGGAATCTATCTTTAAGATTTTTCTGTTATTTTCTGTATAACATTAGAAAATCCTTCCATATGATGTGCGTAAGAATATTTAAAAGAATCCTGGCACAATGCATTTCCTTTGAAAAATCCTCGACCTCCTGCCAGAAAGGTACCTCACCGAGAGACCAAGCCACTCTCTAGTCTTCTACATATCTACCGTGGTTAGTTAGGTTCTTCCCTCTTCCAGAGAACTTTTCCAGAAGTTTAAAGTTTAGTTTAGATTAGGTGCATGATATATAAATAATAGTTAATAGTTCTGCATTTAGGTCAGGTTGTCTTCTTTGTATTAAATTTAGTCATTATATTAAATTAATTTTATTTATGACAAATTGTGGCCAGCTGGTCAATAAGTCACTGGTCAACAAGTTACTGGTAATAGTTGTCACAGACATATTTTTTTGTGCACAGCAAAACATCCCGGGTCCTAAGCGTAAGTTAAAAAAAAACAATACTTAAATCAACAACCTAGAATGATTAAATACTAACTACGAAATTTATACGGTCTCCCCTACTTCTGTTGTTCGAACGTGAAATATACGCTCACAATAAACCAAATTTGCAATACTCGTTACGCAGTGGATTTTTGCGTGTCGCGTAATGAATTCACTGACTTAGGAATCCATGCACTTTATATAAGTGCAGTGTTTATAATTATAATATATCTTTTAATTTTATTTCCTAGTGTTTCTGAAACCATATAATTTGATAAATTATTTACCTAATTGTCATAAATTCTTAAAACTATACTTGACGTCACACTAGGACTATCTATCAGGATCGTTTGTTGATTTGTTGATAATCTATATGTTTTATACAACAGATTATACAAGTATTATCTGGAAGAGGAATTGGTGTAATTCGTTTTCGTAATACACGCTGTATAATTGGTGTAATTCGAATTCGTAATACATGATCATTAACTGGCATTGTTGAAAAGATTTGTCGTAACAACTAATTCTACGTTATTAAATTATATTATTATTACGTCATAATACTTGTATTGCAAGCAGCAGTACTTAGTTATTTATGTAAATAATAATGAAGCACGTAAGGGCGGAGGCGTAGGGCTGCTTCAACGAATAAAAAAAATGATTATGGCATTACGATTGTTTGTTTTAAAAATCGACGAACAGGTCAGCATTTAAAATTAGCAATTTGGTTCATCATAACACAGTACGCGTTAGGAAAATTTATAGGAATAACAGGATAATTCAATTCCCTTTAGCGGACAACGGGCACGATTGGGTAATTGAAGTGATGAAGGAGATTGGCTTTGGTTCAGACGTGGTCATTCTCAAATGCGTGCTAATTTTCACACTCAACTCTGTCAAAAGAGATGATCAGTAAAATGGATGGAAAACAAAAACTTTGTCATCTCTACTCGAGTTTAATTATTTTAAATTTTACTACTCGAATTTCGAAATTATAAAAGTCTCTCATTAACAGTATTTAACTGACTCCATTCAAGTATAGAATTTTTTTACGTGGATTAGATGGGAATACAAATAATTAATTAATTAGGTAGGTAATTAGGTAATGATAAAAGGAGCCGGAGTTACTGGGTAAAAGGTGATTGTAACGGGAATATTGAGAGGAGAGAAGAGTTGGTGAATGTAACATTGTTAAGCAAATTAATACCCGATGTCTTTTAAATTCTTAACTTTAAAAATTACTTTACGCGCTACGAGAAGGAGAAGTTTTATGAGTCAAAATATGTTGATAATCCTCTCACAAGGCGAAACGTCTTGATCTCCTCGGAATATTCCTTCAGCCAGCTCTCCCCAGTTCTGGAACTCCAAGGCAGATATGTCTTTGAAAACATCTTCGCTTCATCATAGTTCTCCCGTTCTAAGCTCCTTAGTCCTGTTGGTCTTGAATTCTGCGCTTGTTGTTCAGTCATTCTCTGGATATAAGCCAGTCTTCCCAATTTTATACATTATGTGACGCATAGCTCCTTGAAATTGTTATGACGCCTGCGCCAAAATCCATCGTTTAGAACCAGTCAAAAGATACGTCTCAAAAATTTCCTAGCGAAAACATCCATTGCTCGCTCGTTCCTGTCTAACCTGCGTGTATACTGATCAGATGAGCGTAATATTTTACTGTTGGTTAGCGAAACGCGCCTAAAGAAAGTGAAATGAGTAGAATAAAAAACTAGTGATTTATTTCCATACTAGCGATTACTGAGTTCTACAAACTTACCTCGGAAACAATGAACCAGTGATTATCTCACAGTTGGTGATTTTGAGCTCATCCCTTGAAGCTATTCTCAGCAGTGAGGTCGTCTCACGTGCAAACCCCAGATGCTGGTGTAGGCTGCTCCTCACCTTCGCTCGTGTACCATGAGGCGTCTCCGCGTGTACATTCTGACACACGAATTCTCGTCATTATAGTCATTGTATCACTCGCTGTCCAGCGGCCAAGGTCGTTCGTGCTCGAGCCACTTATTATTAATTCATATCTAGTTACAGCCGATTTTTATTACGACGTAGTAA
Source organism: Agrypnia vestita (assembly GCA_016648135.1). Classification (NCBI taxonomy): domain Eukaryota; kingdom Metazoa; phylum Arthropoda; class Insecta; order Trichoptera; family Phryganeidae; genus Agrypnia; species Agrypnia vestita. Next base: position 56,545 of record JADDOH010006552.1, on the reverse strand, counting down.
TGACGCATTATCCTTACAGATTAGATTGCCATTTAATTAGACTTTGGTTATGGCAGAATTTCTTTGTAAATTATCGGCAATTTGCTACTATAATTAATTGTTTTCAATTAACATATGTACATGCTATGCTTTGCTGTGTGCGGAAAGATAAAAACTTATCTTGTGATTTTCAATGTTTATATATACTAGCTGTAACCCGTCAAAAATGACAGAATATTGGTTCGCGTCTTTACTAAGCCCTAGTATATATTTATAGTATCTTTTTGGCGCTCCGTGGAGAGGCGGTCGTAGCAACATATGTAGAGCAGCCGGTTCGGGTTTTGCTGTCCCGGGGTTCAAACCCCTTCTCCGGCCGTTTAATTTGTTTTTTTAGCCGTGAATTGGAACGAAGTTACGGACTTACACGAAGTTACAGACGGACAGACAACGAAATTATTATGTTTAATGATGATGTTACACACAGAAAAAGTACACTTTATATATTTATTTTATAATTTATTAATTTATTTATTAACGCTCTTAATGGCTTTTTCAAAAAATAGAGTAAAGTAATACATGTCAATTTTACATTATAAACAAAAAAAAGTAAGTTTATTTTTAAAAAGTTTAAAGAAAGCATTTAGGTAAATGACGCGGACGTGTCGAAAATCAGTTGCGTATTTGTATTGAAATTTGTTTAAAATGTACATTAAATAATGAACACTTTAAATAATGAGCTTAGAAATTGTTACATAGTGAATGCCTACGAAACAAAAGCAAAAGTAATGTAATAATGTAAGTAGAAAGCAAGTAGGTATGTATCTATATTGCGTTGGAAAAATATTATTTGTTATGGAGGAGCGTAAGAAAAAATGCATCTGTATACCACCCCTGCATTTATGTATGTTTTTAAGTTCTTATATATGTGAAATTTTAGTGATGCAACCAAATGCGCGCGCATCATGAGACGAAAGTTTTCACACCGCGTAATGATGCGCTGTATATTTTATGTATACCAAAGAAGTATTTTTCATCAGCCTTCATTTCTCCACTGCTGGATATAGGCCTCTTCCATACCCTTCCATCCTTCCTTGTTGTTTGCTAATTGTAGCCATTCTTTCCCCCCACAGCGGCTACATCGTCGGCCCATCTCTTTTGAGGTCTTTCGATGCTTCTTTTATTCTCCCAAGGTCTCCATTTCAGAACTCTGCGAGGCCATTTTGTAGCATCCTGCCTTGCAAAATCTACACTACAACAAATACATGCAACCTAATTTTTTTCCTATGTATTTCGTTCTCATTGGTGTCTATAAAGTCTGTATCTATTAATTAATATCCGTGGCAATGTTATTATAACAGTCTGTTCACGAACCTTCTATAAAATGTATTGACTTGTTTTACATAAGGAGCTACCTACATAAGGAGCTAATGTCACTCTAGGACTACCGATCAGGGTCAATAATGACCTGTTGACGGTCTGTTTGTTGAAAAAAGAAAAAGTAAAATAAAATAAAATAAGACATGCTTACAACACCACCTTACGTAGATAAAGAAAAACCATTTGCATTTGCTAAAGTATGTGGACTTTCTGTTTCTTCCACTAAACTTTGTAAATCGTTGATCATTGCCACAAAACCTTAAAACCTTCACATTTTTCTCTCGCTGTACTCAAATACTATTGCTGGGCGCAGTATTCCTGGATTTCGTTCCTCTTCCCTAGCTGCCATAACAACCCTTTTCATTCTTGCAGGTCTTCTACTCTGTGCAAGCCTTCGTAGGGTGATGATGGTGTCACTTATTTTATTTGATAATTTTTGGTGACATTGGGAGAGTTGCGATGTTGTGATTAATCTACATATCCTAAAGCTGTTTTATGTGGTGGAATGAGTTTCTACTGGTTATGGCTTCTGTTGCCGGAAATCACTGTATTGTTTTTCTTTTTTTATATCGTCTGTAGTTCTCCGAAAGGGGGAGGCGTTATTTCCTATGCTCAATCACGGCTTGCAGGTAGGTAAGTACTTGAGGGAGGTTCTCGTTTCATGTTATAAAATGTTGAGCTCTAATTTTTTTTTAACATTCTTTTTTCTCCCTTAACGTATTTTACGTGTACAAAAAATAATTATGTTGCTTCTGATTTTTTTTTGTATAACCAGAGCCGTAACCGTACAGAAAGAATACATAGACTGCATCGCCTTCATTCAGTTGATATGTTTAATGCTCGTTTATACTAAACACATTGAAAAAATACATCTACTCATCTTCTAATTTATAGTTTTCCTATATATGTATGTATCTGATCTATTATTTATTGTATTTATCTTGTTCAAATTTACTATTTTTTTAATAACATTGTTACATTACTGTTTACATATTGTATTTTATTTTGCTTCTTGCTACTTTCTTTCTTATTGCATTCTACATATTACTTATTGAATTTTCTTATGACTTTTTATATTTATATTGTTAATATTATTTCATTTTTTGTCATGTTGTTGTAATTTTGTTGCTTCTTGAATTTCAGACTTATTTGGCTTACTATTATTTTAAATTGTTGTAGTTTTATTGATTCTTGAGTTTCATATTTGATTTAATAACTATTATTTCATTTTTATGTAATTTTGTTATACTTTCTGTCATTCGCTTAATGTTTTGTTTTTCTTTATATATCACTTTATTACGAGTTATATAGAATTATAGCTTATTTCCATTTTTATATTATTAATACCTATCAATCTATACATTTTTATATACATTGTTTTTTTAATGGTAGGTACGTTGTACCGTGTATTAAATATATACATAAAAAATGTTAATCCTACGTATTTATATACCTACGCTTCTTTTTTTATGACATAAAAGCCCGAATCAGGGAGTGTATTATTAATAAATGAATAATAAATAAATACGTAGTTTTAAAATATGTATTAATTACAAAAATCATTAGTTCCTGTATTCACCATGATTCTCTTTTATCTATGGTTTACGTAAACAGGTGTAATCCATGGATAAAGTGTCTTATATCTCAAAATACATGGTGAAAATTTCGGTATTTGAATGTGTAATAACTTTTTATTCATTAGCGACATAACCATTTTTATTTCATAATTTAATAATTTATAGAATTATTCCTAAAAACTGTTTTTAGGAAAGTGAAAATGGTGATTGTCTTTATGCGCTTTTATCTTCAATATTGCCGAATATCATCAGTTCCCTATTCAACATTCTTACTACTTACTAATCTAAGTACTTCAGTATTCGTCTTCTTGACAAGATAGCCAGTTTGTCTTGAACTTGAACTCCTGGAGGTGTGACAGCTTTGTACGTCTAGCCGTCGCTATCACGCGGCGCCAGATTCATTATGCAACGCAAATTACTAGGTACTCGTACAAAAGGGCTTGCAGATTATCTGGAAAATTCCCCACAGACTAGATGATCTCTGAACTGATCTTAATAACAGCTGTAAATTGTGTATAATTTACGATCATTCTCTTTTCTACTTTATTCAAAATAATTAAAACCAATAACCAAACCAAACCCTAACCTAACTTAACCTAATAACCTAACCTAACCGAACCTAATAACCTAATAACCTAATAACCTAATAACCTAATAACCTAATAACCTAATAACCTAATAACCTAATAACCTAATAACCTAATAACCTAATAACCTAATAACCTAATAACCTAATAACCTAATAACCTAATAACATAATAACCTAATAACCTAATAACCTAATAACCTAATAACCTAATAACCTAATAACCTAATAACCTAATAACCTAATAACCTAATAACCTAATAACCTAATAACCTAATAACCTAATAACCTAATAACCTAATAACCTAATAACCTAATAACCTCATAACCTAATAACATAATAACCTAATAACCTAATAACCTAATAACCTAATAACCTAATAACCTAATAACCTAATAACCTAATAACCTAATAACCTAATAACCTAATAACCTAATAACCTAATAACCTAATAACCTAATAACCTAATAACCTAATAACCTAATAACCTAATAACCTAACCTATCTAAACCTAATAGTCTAACCCAGCCATACTCAACCTGCGGCTTGCGGGCCGCATGCGGCCCGAAACATATTATATCAGGAACGTGATTTAAAAAATCTGGCATTGTTAATTTCTATTATATAAGTAGCCATTTTTGTGATCCTCGCATTCCACATTCATCCATAACTGTGAGTAAAATCTTGTGTTCCAGAGTGTCGAATGCTTTTTTGAAATCTATAAATATTATTCCTACTTTTTTTATCATTCAAACAATTCTCACAATATTTTGAGAATATCCAAATCTTTGTACAAATCGATATGGTATTTTTAATACACCGTGCTTTTACGGTTTCTCGCCACAATGCAGCTCTGGACGTTTTTATTTTTATAATTTCCCGTTATGTCCGTAATAAGGTTTTAGAATCCGTCCTCATAAATCATAGTTTCGTATGAGTTTATTAATCTATTATTTTTTTAAGAAGCTAAACCAAAATAAATTATTTTTTTCATTATTGTATTTTGAGTAGGTATACAGATATGTTGAAAATAAATTTCACGTAGGAAGATAAGCGATAAGTATTATTATCATTTTTTAATAGTTTTATTAAAAAATATTTGTTGATTAATCAAGAGGCGGCGCCCTAATCTTGAATCAATGAATACTGTTTTTCCCCGTATGTTTTTTTTTCGTCATATCAGTATAATGGCCCGATGAAAAAAAAGGTTGAGTACCGCTGGTCTAACCTAACCAAACTTAATAACCTAACCAAACCAAACCTAATAACCTAACTTAACCTAACCAAATCTAATAACCTAACCGAATAACTTAACCTAATATAACTTAACCTAACCTAAAATACAAAAAATACCTATGTTCAATATTCATCATATTTCTTTCGTCAATAAATATAAATTTGTCATGTAAATCTTGAATATTATTTACGATTTATCCATTTTTCCTCAGATGTTACCTAAATTCGATTGTCAAAAGCAATTTCCAAAAAGGCATCAAGTAATATTTTTCGAAACAATAATCTCCAAATTCAAATAGGTATCAATGAATTTTTTCAGCTAAAGCGGGGTATTCACTATTCACCACCTGCATGGCAGTCCGCCGCGCCGCGCCGCGCCGGCGCAATGCAGGATCGTGGATGTAGTTGACATGAAGGGCCAAAACATGGGCCCTCTTATGGTAAACGTGATTCGGCATTTTCTATGAATAAAGCAGCAGAATCATCTTTTTTCTATGGGCATCTATGGCATCAAGTGTCGAAAATGTATCATTTTTTAACTTAAAATAACTGTTTTTAATCTTACTAGCCTAAATTAGACTTCATTTATGTAATCAGAGTCCTTTATTACGCCAGGAAAAAAAATGAACAGAATCGGAGTTTCTTTGATATTGTAAATTGTAGCCAGGATAAAATGATGTAGACAGGATGTAAAGGTTATGTGGAACCCTGTTAATTGTAATTTTGTAAGCAGAATTTTGAACTGATGCATGTCGACCTTTACCGGCACATCTCCGAGACGAGAGAGCAATGTCTCATTGGGTGGTGTGCGTATACGGATGAGACCCCCTTTCCACGTGCTTTCTTCATAATAGTTGCTCCTTGCACAAATTTCTAGAATATTATATTAGGAATAGCATATTAGGGAAGTATAAATATATGGACGGTCTTATGTTTACCCGTAATATAAATCTATTTATGAATAATTAATTAGCAGATTTAGCATTTACTCAATTAATTTGGTTTTCAGCAATTTCGTAATTTTAGATTTATGTGCGGCAGATACATTTAGGAATTAAGTAAAGGATGAAGACATTAGGAATGAATGTAAAGCTGATCGTAGCATAATAAGTAGAATTAAAAATTAGAGCGAATGAATGAGGAAAAACTGGTAAGAAAGATATACCTACGAGTACCTACTTATAACGCAAGTGTTGATGGCGCCAGAACGAGGCGGCACGAACAGATTAACCAGATACTGGAAGGTGGTCCTGTTACAAGTCTCAACAATCGTCAAGCTAGCATACGAAGATGTAGAAATGTGGATGAGGTGAGAGTTGTGTGTCAGGACAGAAGAGTGTGGCGCTATATTCTCTCCGTCTACCTTCAAGGGGAAATTACGTAATGGTAAATAAGTAAGTAGATAAATATTAGGTCCTTACATATGAAATTGGCGTTTAGTATGGGAGGAACATAAAGCCGATTTTTTTTTATTATAATATATTTATTTAATCAAAGTATGTACCATTGCTATCTATGCACTTTTGCCATCTCATAGATAGTTCATTGATCCCTTTACTAAAAAAACCATTCGGACGGGAATCAATAAAATCTTTGAAGGCGGTTTGGACTGCCCCATCGCAGTTGAATTTTTTCCTTTGCAAGAAGTTATCCAAATTTCGAAAAAAATGGTAATCTGTTGGGGCAAGGTCCGGAGAGTACGGTGAATTTCTTAGAAATTCCAATTGAAGCTCCTCTAATTAGGTAGCCGTCTGTTGTGCAGTGTGTGGTCTAACGTTATCAGAAGCAGCAGTGGCCTAGAGCGATTAACCAGCCTCGGTTGTTTAGCAGCTAGCTTTTCCATCATGGTTTGCAGTTGCTGACAATAGACATCTGCCGTAATCGTCTGGCCAGATTTAAGAAAGCTGTAGTGAACGACACCAGCACTAGTCCACCAAACGCTCACAAGTAACTTTTTTGAAGTCAATTTTCGCTTGGGGCATGGTTTGGCTGCTTCGGCAGGGTTCAGCCATTGCGATGAGCGCTTCCGATTATCGTACAGGATCCACTTTTCATCACATGTAATGATTCGATTTAAAATACCTTCATTATTGTGCCGGTTGAGTAATGCAACGCAGCAGTCAACGCGCGTTTGTTGATTTGCTTCACTCAATTCGTGAGGTACCCACCTTTCAAGCTTTTTCACCTTACCAATTTGCTTCAAGTGGATTAAAACAGTTTTATCACTAACACCGCAGCTGCAGCTAACTCGGATGTGGTTTGCGATGGATCCGCTTCCACAATAGCCTTCAATTCTTCATTATCAACTTTGGTCTCCGGCCGTCCACGGGGCTTGTTCTGCAGGTCGAAATTTCCAGAACGAAAACGTTGGAACCAAAAACGCACTGTGTTTTCTTTTGCGGCACCGTCGCCATACACATCATTAATCCTTTGAGCCGTTTCTGCAGCACTGGTGCCACGGTGGAACTCGTACTCGTAAATAACGCGATATTTCAAGTTTTTCATTTTGTAAACTGAGTGACGCAAAGAAAAAAACAATTGAGGAAAAAACAAATGAATTATAATTTTCAAAACACAAATACATGAGTAAATAGCTGTATAAATTTGGATTTGGAATTCCTAACCAAAGAGAAGATATTTGAGATCAAATTTGCCAGAACGGCAAAACGCCAATTTCATATGTAAGGACCTAATATTTTTGAAGAGATTTATGTAGTTTCCGCTAAACAAACAACGACGAAATCATTATTTTTGTAATCATCAAACATGTGAGGATAAACTTGCGAATTTTTCCAATTTCTGTGGTATGAGGAAAATATACGCCTGTCTCAATCCAGATCTTCTAGTGAAGAGTAAAATCCAATATCAACTTTATCTTGTTTTTTCATTGATTTGATTTGATCTGTACATATAAACGAATAATAGCGCATTAATAATATTATAATATTGTTTGGTGATACACTCAACCAAATTGTTTTTATTAATGTTTATGAAACAATACGTACGTCATGATATTATATTTATGTATAAAGGTACAGATACACATGCTTCTTTACTGGCATGCTAATGAGCATGCCACTAATAAGCATGCCCTAACAACTGTACACACTTGCTCATTACTGGCATGCTCATAAATAAGCATGCCCAAAGCTAACAATCAAACACACATGCTTATTAGTGGCATGCTCTTGTCATAGAATAGAGGGGCACGCTCTTGTTCAAAATGGAAACTTTGCAAACTGAAATAGAAAATTCAAGTGAACCAATAAATCAAAAAAGTTCCCGAGTTTCCATCCGCACATTTTTGATTTTAGTTTATATAATTTTTATTGTAAGATTTGAATCATTCATGCCTATTAATAAAGTTTCGTAAACATTATTTCTCACTATATTATTTTTACACAACGGTGACCGAGTATTCCGCAGACATTCGTGATTCCTATAATAAGTCACGAAAAGTAGTGTTTGAGAAGATCGCATCGATAATACTAGCCGCGAAGCCCGCGAATGACATAAGCATGCTCATAAATAAGCAAGTCTGTTCACACATGCTCCAAAGATACCCCTTCTCTATGGTGAATGACAGTGGCATGCTTATAAATCAACCGGCGGTTGATTTTTGAGCATGCCACTAGGTGGCATGCTCATTTCTAGCAATGTGCGTACACACATGCCACTAATAAGCATGCCACTGTCAAAGTCGATACTGCGCATGCTCACGTGCCACTAAAGAAGCATGTGTATCAGACGCCTAATGCGTCTTGATGACTGTACAATTGTACAAGCTGCGGGGGGTTGTGCTTATCAGTTTGCTTATTGTTTACAAAGTCAAGCTGTGTTTTTCGTTACAGTTGTGATAACCTCCTAGATATAAAGTATTCTCTCGAGCGTCCTTAAACCATTTGACATTAGGATAACGAATAAATATTTGCTTTGTTTTTAAAAATAGATGCCTAATGGCACATTAAATATTAATATGAAACGTCAACCGTGACGTCAACCGGCGTAAGTTTAAAGCAAAGATGATGATTGCGTCATTCATATTATTTCATCATGTTAATCTCCATCAAGATTTTCAAATTCAGCGATCTACATGATAATTTAACATAATATGAATGATTGATTACGTCTGTACAAGATATTGCTTCGATACATTGCTTCAAGGATTTCTAAACACATCGATATGCATTACCGTTTCTTTTCTAGCGTAATATTAACGAAGAATTAGATTAATATTAAAGAAGAGTTAAATTATACCCTTAACATCAATAAAAAATACCATTTACAATTTAATGGCGACATAGGTACATAGGTAATTATAAAAATAAATATACACTGTCTCGTAGCTAGTAGCAAAAACTTCAAGGTAGTATTTTTCATAAATTAATTTTGAAAAGAAAATATTCTTTACACTTTTGCTGAAATGTTAAAAGTTACGGAGATAAATGACATCAACGTTTGCATTTTTTTCTCTATATTTCTGCCTTTTTTCTGTAAATGCTGGACTATCACTACAGTAACTTATACGGACTATTAAAAATTCATTCGCATTATTGCAACCCAAATAAAAAGGCAAAAACCTTACAAAAAATATTTTTCAATTTTTTACAAGGTTTTAATAATTGTATTGTATTGACTTGTATCAAAGCGAATGAATTTATAATATTTGATATAATTATCTCGTAACATAATAATATAACACGCAAATATTCAGAATTATTTTTCTTACTAATGTTGGCGTAGAAAATTGTGTGAAAATCACATAATTTGCTCATTTTAAAACGACCGGATGATTTTCGCATGAAATTGAATAACGAGATTCTGCTGCTTTCAAAGGAAAATAATGAACTCGTATTTTGATTATTTATTTAAACGTTAGATTGAAGAAGATCAAAAGCATTTCAAAAATATATAAGACAAATTGCTGATTAATCCTAAAAGTTACGACCCAGAATTTTTCGGTTTTGCTACGAAGGAAATGATCCATTGCGGATGAGAAAATAAATGTTATTATGAGTATATTTATATTCATAACTATAAAATTTTTATTATATCATATTCATGCCTGATTGTACCATGTTGTATTAAACACTTGCATAATATGTTTTCTTACCCATTCTTGCTTAGTCACATGTTTAACATACCCATATCATCATAGCGACCATTTGATAAATTGCTAAACTACGCCACTTCTAGGTGGGTTTCTGCCTTCGAAAATGTTCAAGAAACAATGACATAATAGTATCAATAGTTATGGAGTTTTGCAATACCAAAGTTTGCATTTTTTTTCAATGTTTCTGACTTATTTTTGCAAAAAGTTGAACTATCACAACAGTAATTTATATCAATTATAACAAATTCATTCGCTTCAATACAACTAAAATAAAATGATTACTTTGTAAAAAAATCTATTTTTAATTTTTGCAAGATTTTAATCATTTTATTGGACTTGTATTAAAGTGAATGAATTTTTCAAAATCGATTTAAGTTACTGTAATGATAGTTCAACTTTTTTGCAAAAAAATAAGTCAGAAATATTGAAAAAAAAGTGTAAACTTTGATATTGCATATATCCATAACTATCGAAATTAATTAGGCTATGGTTGCTTGAAGATTTTTAACTCATTATCAAAGCAGGACTTGTAAAATTTTTACTATTAGCTGTGAGATACCATGTATATATAATAAAAAGTTAACTTACATACAAAGTAATACAAGACAAGATAATATAATCGTACAGAAAATGTTTAATTAGGTGCACACTCGTGTATGTATACTCGTGGAAGATTTTCTATACTCGTCAATTATGGGTTACCTAATTTTGAATATATGACACAACATCCAGGCTTTTTTTAAATAGAGATGCGAACGCGGAATACGTATCGCATTAATATTCCTACTATTTTCAAAATAAGTTTAACGCTTATGCTATGAAAATATGACTAACTTGCTGGTGTCCTGGATTGGGGCTCGAACCACAGACCGCTGGATTATTGTTCCAGAGTCATAACCTACTTTGAAAGCTAATTTTGTTGTCATAAAGAATGGAAACAAAAGGCATTCAATGATTTTTTATTTATTCCTTATTAAACCATAGCATTCTAAACTGAATTTTTGACTTTTTTTTATAGAATCAGAAGAAAAAATTCTATACAGGAGATGTGTCTGAAACGTGTTCGAATAAAACATTTTTTTTATTGCATCTAGGAAATTAATTGCTGTTTTTTAATTTGTGCATTATCATGCACTTGGAAAATATCTTCCTGCATGTCATTTTGATTGTGGCGTAATTTTAATTGTGTTTAGTTCTGGAATATAAACAATACCACAATAATGATTTCCTGAGTTTAATATGCAAAATATGCTTATAGTCTTATGTCCGCACACATCAGCGGAAAACGTTTCAATTAGATACGCGGGATTGACACGTTTGACATTAAATGCAAAGTTTAATGTGTCGGTAAATATGGAAGTAGTTACATCACCCAGTTTTTTGTTCTAATTATACCGTGGTTATTTAGTAAATATTGTTCGTAAATATGTACTTTTGAATGAGTTATTGTAACGTATAAGTTCGTAGTCAGAATATAAATCAACTAGCTTACCAGTGCGCCTTCGCACGCGTAGATTTTTAGAAACTTTTAGTCATATTTTATCATTCAGAATATTTTGAGTTTGTTCAAATCTTTCAGAACAGTGCTGGATTTATGTCACAGAGACATTATTAATCAATTAGTGTATATTATAGATATCTCACAGAGACGAAACTGTATTAATTATGGGAAAGTAGGTATAGAAGTCATTTGGGTGTACACAGGACTTATGACCTGTCTTTTTATGGTTGGCTTAAGTGATCACTTTACACAATAAAAAGACAGGTCATAAGTCCTGTGTACACCCAAATGACTTCTATACCTACTTTCCCATAATTAATACAGTTTCGTCTCTGTGAGATATCTATAATATACACTAATATTTTATCAATTTGCGTACTGACCTTAACATAAAGATATATGTTGTCACGGATTTTTTATAGAAAAATTTGTTTTCTGTTGTAACTTGTTGTAACAAGAACTTGTTGTAACAAGAAGTTGTAACTTCTCTATAAAAAGTATTTAAATATATCTTACCGTCAAGGCAGCGCCAGCGTTTGTAAAAAACGCATCGCTCCAACGAAAATGTTAAAGCTTAACTGCAATGTAAGTAATGTCGTGATGCCTGATATGATTTTTCCAAAACTATTTGTGTACAATACTATTTTTCATGTTTTCTACGTACTATTTTTCTATGTTGTTTACATATATTCTGTAAACCAACATTTTCTTTATTTTTTTTCTATGAATTCATTTTTAATGTTTAGTTTTAAAGGCCATATGGCCATGTATGTTAACAAAATAAAAAAGTAAAAAATATATTTATTAATCGTTACTTTGAAAAATTGTATAAGCCAAAGAATCAGTGTGGTTTGGTGCGATTTATACAAAGTTTGTTAATTTTTTCAAATTACCACAAAGTCAACGCAATAAACATAAAAATGTGATATAATATATATTAATCAATCATAAATATTTTAGGAAACGAAATGGTCTTACATTCCTTGCCCGTTAATAAAAGCTGCGTACAAAGCAGCATCTCTTAAATCAGTTAAGTGGTCCGCGTAGCTATTGTTAGGTGTCTGTAAAAAAATTGGCAGGAAATCTAATCATTTAGTAATTGCAAACTAATTGTGCATCCAATGAATATACAAAAAGCAATCAAATTTATAATATCTTGTGTCACCGTTGTTTATTTAAAAAATATCATCAATATATCGATTAAATAAGATGTTCAGAAACAGAACCACGACTGTCAAATTGACGAAAATAGAGGGTGACGTATTTGATTATCTGACAATATTGATAACTGCTCTTGAAAACATGTTTGTGTGTTTTGGATGCATTTTATCAAAAGCGTTTAATTTTTAAATTCTCCGATCTGACTATAAAAGTACAAAATCAGTAACAAGTACGTTTATAATAACTTTTTTAATTCGGTAATGGCGATTTTGCTTCTGAACCCCTCACATAGACGATATATTACAGACACGTGGTGCGTTCAAAAAATGTGGCCACACACCAGTGGACTGCGAACCGCATCCCAGTTAGCTCTGAACAAGCTGCAACACCAAGCCAAGTGCGGACTTAGATCATGCAGAAATCATTATCAAGGCAGGAATCCACCCGTAAATTTTTTGCTACTAGCTTTGAAATACCCTGTATATAACGATGACGAGTTCCTTCTCTAATCGAGATGTATCTCTTATAGAACAGTTACTGAAATGACAGTTCAACTTTTTGCAAGAAATAAGACAGAAATATTGAAAAAAAATCTTTGATATTGCATACCTCCATAGCTATTGATATCAGGACATGGTTGCTTGAACATTTTCGTTATCATTATCAAGGCAAGAATCCACCTGATTTTGCTACTAGCTATGAGACATCCTGTAGACACACATGTTGTTTTGGAATACAGTAAAGGGCTTAGAATAACAGTTATTTTCAAATCATGTATGTATAATACCTACCTACTAATTCACCTATTGATAAGCACATGAATTTTAATTTTCCCGCCAATTTAACAAGCAATCTTTTTTAAATGTTTTCTATGCTAAACAATGCGGCTGGATGTGAACGGAAATAACTAATTATCTTTGCTTTAATAGCACGCAAATAATAGAATATAAAAGGTACCTATTGTATAAGCGTAGATGACATGTGTGATACACGATCAATTAAAATATTAATTGCCCAAAGAAACTGCCAGGGTTGCAAAAATACACAGATTTGTATTCAGAATAGAATCCTTTATCCTTTATCATTTAAACTAATTTGATTATAAAACGAAGATATTTTATTACCTTTATATTACCTTTACCTTTTCCAATGTAATTTCAAAGCCCTTATGTTATATAAATGTAACAAAATAACTTTGATACCCGCGAGGGATGGTATCCCCGAACTAAAAAATAATTATGTCTTTGTAATGAGAAATTCCACTTAAAATTAGAAATTAGAGGCCATCGATTTATGAACTTATTTCCGGCAAATTTATGGAGATATGTATCGAGACGTCCGTAGGGTAAAATTAATTTTAATTAGAATATCGGGACTGGCACGTGCGTGCCGAATGCGTAGGAGGAGATCGGGGTTGAACATGAGATGGCCCGGGGGTGTGGTAGTGGAGCCTGCTAAGGGGGTGATTAACTGGAAGAGAGATCTCGCTGACAGAAGGAAAGGATGACAAATCCTGCAGACAGCCGAGACAGCAAAGGTGAAGGAGCAGTACCATTTATTTTGTAGTTAATTGAAGTGGAAGACATTTCAAAATAAAAGTGAAGATTTTCAAATTTTTTATTATTTGTAGAAAGAAAACATTATCGTCAATAAAAACGCGTTACATACTTTAGACATATGTTCTATACTACGTTCGTACATACCCTTAACAACTTTATTATAATATAAAAAATTTTAAAGACTACGAAAAGTACAGTGAGATAAATGAATTAGTTGAATAGAAGTATTAATAAGTTGTAACAATATAGATTATTACGTGCTACCTCCCTAAAAAGACAGAAGTGCTCATGATTAGAGAAGTACGCTTACAATGTAATACAATCAGTATACCTAATGTAAATGTAAATCATATAATAAATATATATGAAGTCAAAATTGAAATATTTTATCTATTTAAGTTAGAAATGAGAAATATTATTGGAATTTAAGTAGGTAATATATTTTTTTTTAATAGTATTGGGCAATTAATATGAGTTTGTTTTAAATATTTTTTTTGTTAATTTTTTAATGATTTTAGATTGGGTATGTTTTTTTTTATTTTTGCGTGTCACTTGATCTTAAGTGATCTGATGGTCGGTGGTTCGGGCCCCATTCGAGGACACCAGCAAATTAGCCCTATTTTCGTAGCACAGGCTTTTTGCTTAGTTTGAGAATAGTAAGAATATTGATATGACATGTATTCCGTGTTCGCATCTATATTTTTATTTAAAAAAAAAATACATATTGTACATAATTTTCCGAATTTTTTTAACACTGTTATAAACCCGCTGTTTCTGCATTAATACATTTTTAAAGTTCTGGGGAAGCATGGCACAGTGCTGACATATTTATTGGATTGGAAAAGGAAATTAGGTTGTACAATTTGTCGTACAGTTTGACGTCATCAAGATAACGTCTCTTTTATTTAAAAATCACCGTGAGTGATCTATATTGAGTACGAGAAGCAGTGTAAACTGGAGGAAACTGACAGAAAATTGAGGAAATTTAAAGGTGGGAGAGGACATCATACTTGAGTTGACAAACGAAGACATATTAATGATCGTACCCTCCAAACATTCATAAGACAAATCTTACACATCTTCTATTTTATAGTTTTCCTATCTATATGATCTATTATTTGTTGTCTATTATTTATCATATTAAATTTTTTTCATTTTTTAATCATTTTCTTCTTTTGTATATACTGTTTACATATTATATTTTCTTTTACTTACTACTTTGCACATATTACGTATTGCATTTTCTTATGACTTTTTGTATTTAAATTGTTAATTTAATTTTATTTTTTGTCATGTTATTCTTTTGTACTTAGATAGCTATGCTTCTTTGTTTTTTATATGCTATAAAAGTCCAAATCAGGGCATGCATTATTAATAAATAAATAAATATATATGCTTCTGTAATATTTATTTTTTCGTTTACACGTACACGTAGATTGATAACCATATATATATCTACATCGGTGATATAACAGATAGAGCCTTGGCCAATTACAAGAGACCTAAATTTCACAGGAATAAGTATATGTGTCAGTTAGGTCAGTTGGTTATTCAAAAGTAATGTAACCAATTCAAGATGTGTGTGTGTATTTATGTGTTTGTTTGTGTGTGTGTGCGTGTGTGTGCGTGTGTGTGGGTGTGTGTGCGTGTGTGTGCGTGTGTGTGCGTGCGTGTGCCTGCGTGCGTGTGTGTGTGTGTGTGTGTGTGTGTGTGTGTGTGTGTGTGCGCGCATGTACGCACGTATCTGTGAGAGGAAATTTGTTACCTTGCAAGTTTACTCTAAGCAGAATTAGTAGCTCAAAACTCAAACAAAATATGTCCAAATCAGTAAAAGCCATGTTCTACGGTTAATTATAGAGTTTTCGCCGTAGTTTTTTTTCCAATTATATAAATATAAAAGGTGTGGTGCTCTTTTACGTGTCTGCGGAACATTAAAGTGTATTGAACTGAGAATTTTAGGTGAGTCAATGCGATTGTTAAGTAATTTGTATTTCATATCTTTCATCTAGGCATCTTAAGGTTAGTTATTCTATGGTAATACGTTCTAGACGCTTTTCATGAATTTCGTAAGGCGGTGACCAAATTACATACCATACGGAAACCTTAGCCAAGAATTTACCTTGGGTTTCAAAACTTAGTGATGATAATTAAAAAAAACAATATTAATCAGTGCATTACAATATTGTTGTATATAAACAAACACAAAGTGTTGAAATTCCTAATGTTTTAACGCCTAAATGCAGTTCTCTGAATTAGATGAAATGAAACCAATATCTATTAATGAAAATATATGTCTATAAATCTTCTTCTTATTCTTCTTCGTTTTACTCTTGGTAAGAGTGGTCGTGAACATGATCATGGATCCCCTGGGTTATGGGGTAGGTAATCTATTTTTTAATTCTGACTTGACAATTTTTATTACATCCTTTACATCTCTAACGTGTATGCATTTGAATTGATTTACATTCTTAATTAAATAAATATTTCACATTATTGATATAATGATAGCAAATTAATTTTACGGTATGTGTTGTTAAGTGCCAAAATATATCTGACCACCATTTATTTTTATATTTAAATGTTTATATATTCTCTTAACTGATTTTAAATATTAGTTAATTACATATCATAACAAGTATCAATTTGAAGATATTATTTGTTTAAAATTAGTTTGAGTTTCAAAACAAACCTACATTCAAATTCATTAGAACAAAATATGAATATCTTCATTGTTTAATAAAGATTTCATAAACATTTTTAAATATTTTACAATCTTAGATTACGAAGTACATACTTTATTTCACAACATCCCTGAAAATGCAATGAATGTTTCTTTCCTTGCGTTTTATAATCAACATTAATCTAAATATTTGCATTTCAAAACCTACGTAAATCCATTGTCTGGTTTCAAAATGTATTTAGGTCCATTTAAAAAGTTAAAATAACTCACGAAACATAATTTTTTTTATACCTCATGTTATTCGAATGTTTTATTTTTAATTCCCTTTTCTATTAGTTTTTATTTCATACTAGCTGTACTCGCGCGGCTTCGCACGCGTAGATTTTTAGTACACTGTTTGGATCGTCATAGAACTTTCGCGAACCTTCTAGAACATTCCCCTTCCAGAACTTTCAAGAAATTGTCGAATGTACAGGTACCTTCTAGACACACCGACACATTCCGCCACTCAATTTAGAATCTTATAGAACTTTCGGGAATTTTATAGAACCTTCTCCTTCCAGAACTTTCTAGAGCAGGTTTTTCCGTAACCTTCTAGACTTACCGACCCAGTCGGCGCGCCTATTTTGAAACAATCTGAAGCATTTGTGGCCTTCCCATGACAATTTCGTCACCCACTCCCACCCACGAACAGCCATCCCCACCAAACTCGCATATTTTCGATGTGACACTAAGGGCTATCCACCACCATAGCCACCGGTGGGGGGTAGTGGCTGGTTGTGGAGAAAACTCGGCGGGTAGGGAAACACGGGTTTCTTTATATATCTATATATATATATATATATATAGATATATGTATGTCATATTATATATTATACTTATTATATATCTATCTCTCTATATATAGTGCTCTATATATGGATACTATATATATATATGATATAGATATATATATATGTTAAATCGAAGGCTTTCACGGGTACAATATGTGTTAGTTCTAACTACTTTGGGGGTAACCCGCGTCAAATTCTGGTCGTCAGGACCAGTCGTCTGCCGACGTTTCGAACAGATCTCACTGTTCATCTTCAGGGCGCCTTGTCGATGAGCTGCTTCTCCAAAAAGCGTACAACCGTTTGGGTCCGGAGCTCACCGTCAAGTGAAAGTTTGAAATATTCTGCGTCAGGTGTTTGTGGAGGAGTGGGTTTCTCCAGCGACGCCGTTAATGTGTTTGGCTCGGCTTCTAGTAATCGTAAATATACGGATATACGGATTATATACGGATTATATACGGAAATATACGGATTACTAGAAGCCGAGCAAAACACATTAACGGCGTCGCTGGAGAAACCCACTCCTCCACAAACACCTGACGCAGAATTTTTCAAACTTTCACTTGACGGTGAGCTCCGGACCCAAACGGTTGTACGCTTTTTGGAGAAGCAGCTCATCGACAAGGCGCCCTGAAGATGAACAGTGAGATCTGTTCGAAACGTCGGCAGACGACTGGTCCTGACGACCAGAATTTGACGCGGGTTACCCCCAAAGTAGTTAGAACTAACATATATATATATATATATTGATTATTCATGTTGTAAATAAGATGTATAATAGTGTGCCGTTATTTAGTTTTTGGCGTTTTTTTTTGGCGTAGGTTTTAATTTTGAACTGTTCACATGTCAGATGAATCATTTCCCAGTAATTTTATCTTTTGAGGCTAATCATCGTCATTTCCGACCCACGATTGAATGTACCAGAATCATTTTCAAATTACACTCCCATTGTCAGGAAGGTAATGACATAAATGTGAGTTTCCTAGTATTATTATCGTGTACAAGCGGATGCCTTTTAGGGGAGTGTCTCCAATTCGATATTACGTTGTATTTAATCAAAAACTTATATTCATTTGGTAAAATTTTTGCGTTCGAGGAACCTCGCATTAAGCTTTAATCACGCGTTTCTATAACTAAAAGAAATTAGATCAACAAATTAGAAAAAAATCTGGTTGAAATTTTTGCACGGTATAAATCATTTTATTTGACTTGTATCAAAGCAAAGGAGTTTTTTAATGTTCTACAGGGATATTTGAAAAACATTAATAACCTCGAAGGACTATGTTCCTGTCTTGATAATGCGTCGAAAATGTTCAAGCAGCCATGACCTAATATCAATAATCATGGAGTTATGCAATATCAAATTTTGCATTTTTTTCAATATTTTTGACTAATTTTTTACAAAACGTTGAACTATCATTACAGTAACTTATATGGATTACGAATAATTCATTCGTTTTAATACAAGTTAAATAAAATGATAAAAACCCTGCAGAATTGGAATTCGAAGGTTTTTATTATTTTATTTGACTTGTATTAAAAGGAATGAATTTTTCATATTAGATATAAGTTATTGTAATGATAGTTCAACTTTTTGCAAAAAATAAATCAGAAATATTGAGAAAAAAATGTAAACTTAGATGTCGCATATCTCCATAACTATTGATCATTATATCATGGTTGCTTGAACATCTTCGACTCATAATTAAAACAGGCATATAGCCCTGCGAGGTTTTTAATATTTTCCAAATAACCCTGTATACAGATAACTAACGTTTTACAAAAGATAAGTCAGAAAACTAAAAAAAAAATGCAATTTTGATTTCGCTTATCTTCTTAACTGTTCACCGAAAGTGTAATATATGATTTCCATTAAAAATTGAACGAAGAAGACCTCCTCGAAATTTTTGTATTACATAAATACACATACCTAATTTTTTAAATGAATTTTGTAAACAAAAGTTTTTTTTTTGTCATCCTTATGAAGGAAATGGTATTGTCTTGTTGGTTTTAATAAATACATTTAAGTTGTAAATTCGATTATAAAATAATACATTTTTAATAATTTTTTCATAAAATTATCGGTTAGCTAATATTATTTGTTTTGTAAAATTTTTTCAGGAGCTAAAAAAGATTTTAAATCTTTTGAGAACGCATTTCGGATCTTGGACACTGATAGTCGAATCGGATTGACAATCAGTCCATCCAGCACCGAATGTACGTCTTCCATTTATTGTTGCTGTGCATCATCAGGTCATATCATTTTCCCATATAAATGATTTATAATGAAAAGTATGTTTTTATTGGTAAAACTGGGAAGACTTCGGTGACTGGGTCGTATGGAAAAAATGACCGAGCATCAAGCACCAAATTCCATACTGAACTCAAGACCGATAGAGCGAAGGAGCTTAGAAATGCCAAAATTAAGATGGAGTGACAACGTCTTCAAAGACATATCTGCCTCGGAGCTTCTAAACTGGAGAGAGCTGGCACAAAACCGAGATGAGTGGAGGAAGACTCTTGAGGAGGCTAAGACCCACCAGGGGTTGTACAGCCAAGAGGATGTTTTTATGGGTTTATTTATTAAAAAAAATAAATTAAATGGATTCTTTTTTTTAATAAATATTTTTTGTATTTGAGAAGAAAGGTACGGACGACTGGTACAAAATAATCTTCTTCTTTTGTTAGCAGCTTCGTGGGAGTCGGAAGTTCACGAGAGCAGTCTCAGTAGAGCGCCATCCATCCCTTGACATCACTTGGGCACTCGCCTACTTCGCACCTGCCTCTTCAATGTCTGCATATCCTCCATCTTAACAATAACATTAAAATGTAACGTAATCTTTGCTGTATCAATACGTTAATTCTGACTAAACCCCGTGACCTTCCACGTCATGGTCATCAAACAACGTGTCTGACGTCATTCGATATAGTGGTGGACGTACGTGGACAGCCGGAATGATCCGGTCACGGAATATAACAACTGATCAGAGTACAGAATAATGTCTTTACAATTAGTTACACAAGTTATCGCACCTTTGTATTTATACGCAGACTAGCTGTGTCCGCGCGGCTTCGCACGCGTAGATTTTTAGTACACTGTTTGGATCGTCATAGAACTTTCGCGAACCTTCTAAAACATTCTCTTTCCAGAACTTTCAAGAAATTTATCGAATGTACAGGAACCTTCTAGACACACTGACACATTCCGCCACTCAGTTTAGAACCTTATAGAACTTTCGGGTATTTTCTAGAACCTTTTCCTTCCAAAATTTTCTAGAGCAGGTTTTTTCGGAACTTTCTAGACTCACCGACACAGTCAGCGCGCCTATTTTGAAACAATCTGAAGCATTTGCGGCCTTCCCATAACAAAACAATGTGTTAGAATGCACATTTTCGTCACCCTCTCCCACCCACGCTCAGCCACCCCTACCAAACTCGCACATTTTCAATGGGACACCAAGGGCT
Source organism: Agrypnia vestita (assembly GCA_016648135.1). Classification (NCBI taxonomy): domain Eukaryota; kingdom Metazoa; phylum Arthropoda; class Insecta; order Trichoptera; family Phryganeidae; genus Agrypnia; species Agrypnia vestita. Next base: position 35,480 of record JADDOH010006552.1, on the reverse strand, counting down.
ATCTACCACAATAACCACCAGGGGGTGGTAGTATCTGGTTGTGAAGAAAACATGGCGGATAGGGAAACACGGGTTTCTTTATATATATATATATTGATTAAGTGTAGTGCATATGCTTTTACCTTTTGGTGCACGTCTAATAATCCAATGCACTAGGCACTAACATGATGCTAATACCTGTCAAGGTCAAGGTCCACGAACATTTTGACAACATAATGACGACAAACCAAATTTCAAAATTTTTTTTTTTTACGAAAGAGCTTTAAATATATTAATGAATTGATAATGGTGACGAAATCATTGAATATGTTCGCAAATTCTTAAAATGTAGCCGACCAAATCAATGGCCTAAAATATTGCACATGATCTTTCGCGAATTCTGCCTTATCAGTAAAAGTGCATCACTGTAACAAGAGAGGCCAGGATCTTATAATATAACTGTGCTGAAGGTGTAGCACTTTAGTCTAACCTAACCTAACCTAATCTGTCCAAATGTGTATTTTTTGTTATCGGTAATTCCTGAAATGATATATGCAATATTTTCGATTTATTTGAACGGCCACGTTATAAAGAATTTGCGAACGAGTTTATTCGATGATTTCGTCATCATTTATAAATTTATTTAAAACACTTGAAAAATATCTGGTAATTTTTTTGATGCCATGATCTTGATCATTGATCTGATGTCGCGTGGATCTTTTTAATGTCCATGGACTTCAAATGTCCATGGACTTTTTGTCGCGTCACGATGTAAAAGTACGATGGGCTATGTTGTCACTAGAGTTTGCATTCATCTGAAAGAAATACATATGCACTTTTTCACTTATAAAAGCTACTTATAAAAAATATACCCGTTAATTTTCGTGTGTGAAAAATATTAATATTAATTCTATGCTTAATATTTCTTAGTTATTAAGAGAACCATTATAATGCTATATAAAATAATGCCACGGTTAAAGTTGCAATGTACACATTTACTTCCACTTCATTAGTTTAACCAGTGACATACTGACCGATAATTGAGATTTGTATCTGATTGCGTCGAGGATCGGTATTATTTTTTTTGCAATTACTATACAACAATTATATCTTAGTTATCAATTATCGATACAATCAGATAAAATCCCTAATAACTGTATCGAAAATAACCGGTTAAAATAACGTTTTAATCACCACTAAAATACATACGTTGTGCGCTGTTCTGTAAAATATGTCTTCATGTGAAGACACACATATTCAGAATACCGCCCGCGCAAGGCGACATAGGATTACTTTAGTTGTATTCGTTTATGTTAGATTTTTTAAAAAATTATGCGAAAGATTTGCTCCTTCTATTTGTTTTTATATATTTTTTTAGATGTTTCTAAGAATCGTATTAACGTGGGAGCTTTGAATTATTCGTGGATCTACATAAATATTATTATTTATCAAATAAATAGGTAATTTAGATTATTTAGTGATGAATGAGTTATTTTTCATAAAACATAATAATATCGTTGTCTGCCCGTCTGTCCGTCCGTATGTAACTTCGTATAACGTCCGTAATTTCGTTCGAATTCACGAAATTAAATGGCCGGAGATGGGGCTTGAACCCCGGGGCACCAAACCCGAACCGGCCGTTCAACGCATGTTGCTACGGCCGCCTCTCCGTGGAGCGCCAAAAGATGCTATAAATATACACTAGTGAACCTATACTGAATTATAATATATACGTGAACCAATGTTCCGTCATTTTTGACGGGTTACAGCTAGTAGGTATCAAATAAATACGTAATTTAGATAATTTCCCAAATTAAAGTCATGCACTTTTTTGGATGTTGGTATGCAGCGCACGCCCGTGATGCACGAGTTATATTTCATTTATCAATGTACACCTGTACCTTTACATGCATGACACACGACTTCTTTATTATGAAGCAAACATGATAACGCAGACATTTTTATGGCTGTCGTCCTACGGGCGTCACAATCGTAAAGATATGACCGTCGCAAATATTCCGTTAAAAATTTTCCAGCCAACTCTGGGGCGATGAGCCGAATCGCTTAATCGATGTTCAAAGACACCCCCCGCATAAAGGTGCGACTTCACTGAATTCTATTAAATAATGAGAAATCTTTCTTTCAGCACGCGATTGTAATAAAATGCTCGGAGGAGTGGGGCGAGCGCCGCGCCTCCGCGCCCAGATGAAACGTCTTTCAAATATACCTACCAGGGGACCCGAAAGTAATTAAAATTTTATCAACTATTTAAAATAATTTATAAAAAGGAGAAATACTTAAAAAATAATTTAAAATGCAATTCAAATCATTTTTGAACTCTTTTACATCATTCAGGTGATTTTTCAATTACCTCTTTATAGAAATTTTAAGGGTTTTCATCAAAAAATATTTGTGCCTGATTATTAATAAGAAAGTAGTAATTGTAATGCCTAGCGAGTGTTCTATGGATCGAAATAAATGATATCGTAGGAGGCACTAACCGGTGAACAGGGTGGGTGCGATAAAGGTTCAAATCCAAGCTCCATTATATTTTACTGAGTCAACTTTGCAAAATGATGCTTCACGTCGTTTTATTGGAGAATTATTGTTTTTTATTCATCAAAATCGTTTTTATCCGTATTATTGTTTCATTTTTATAATAATTGTTGGCAGTATACTGTTATAATGATTGTCTCGCTGGGTTTTAGCAATCAAAATCATTTCGGTAAAATCCCACCATATACAGAGAAGCATCATTTTTATTGCGAGTGATGGTTTAGAGATAAGGACAGCTACGTAAAATTAATAAACAAGGAAACAAAATTCCTTGATCATAATAAACCAAGCTCAGTCGATAATTTTGTGATAAAGAAACATAGCTGACGCGGTGATGCTATTCAAAATAACACACAATCTAGTTGATAGTCCGGAACTTCTTCAACGAATATCTTACCACATCCCAACTCGCAATAACAGACATTCACCTACTTTTCATCTCCCCTTTTGTAAGACCAACTCAAAACAAAACTCCTTTATGTACAGATCCACAAATTCATTTAACACAAACTATCACCACATTGACATTTTCAACGCAACAATAAGAAACATAAAACAAACAATATCTACACTACCGCACCCAAACTAATTTGTACATTATATCTTCCCTTCTACTCCCGTCCCACATTCCCCTCCATTCGCTATTAATGTATGTTAAATTAAATTTTTAAATTCAGTGGAAAATTTTTAAGATTGTTTTGCTGTTAACTTTTCCCAAAACAAAATAAATAAATAAACACACAAATACACACACTCACACAAACTCACTATTGGACATGTTTTTTATTATTTTTTATCGATTGTATATATGTGTTTTCTTGTAATTGGCCCAAAACTCTGTACATCAATTATTGTTTTTTTCAAGATTGATTAATTATATGGCTGTAAGAAAACCAATAAATGAAAATAAAATAAAATAAAATAAAATAGTTTGATGAGGATCAGACTCTGCTAATGACGTCAGTAGGTACATCATCGTCCAGATTTAACGGTCTTCCCATCCCAGAGCATCTCCAAGGTTCCTATCGCCATTTAAAAATTTTTTAACCACCTATGGACATTGAATAATTTACAAAATATCTTCTTTTTTCGTCACTTCATTTTCTTTCATTTCCTGGCCAAACAAAAACAGCAAGCAATAACGCAAATGTTATCTATTAGTCATTGGTCTTGACATTGTTCATAAATGATGGAAAAAAATTACAAACAAAAACACCAAATTCAAAACTCTCACAATCTACTAGTAATAAAAAATAGGTGTTTTCTGAATCGTGAGTCAACGAAGCTGACTGAAAAAAAGAGAGAAAATTTTGATTACTTTCTGGTTCCCCTAATATATGTAAATGTTTGTTTACTTTATAAAATTTTGCAGTTACTAACTCAAGCGACCAATGGCTCTGCGCCAAATGGTTTATTTAGCTCGTGAGTATTTAGCTGAGATCTGAGATAGCGTTTCGGATGTTGTTTTTTATAAGGACGCCACTCTGACGCGTGTGCAAAATAATAATAATAACGATAATAATTGTAATTATTTTTTAGTTTCTAAAACTGACTGAGAGTTACATTACGTACGCATTGCAATTTAGGTGCGCTGTTTCTGATTATTCCTACAGAAAAGTAAAAATACTTCGACAGATGTCTTGTCTGCTACAGTCAGTTTAGCAGAATTTTAAAGTACTTAGAATTTTAAAAAGTAAATGTATAATACTTATTTTAATGAACATATAACAGAATGAACAAAAATAAATTTGACGTGAAAATAAATGGTTAACTCCCGCAAAGAAAAAGTTTCGGGTTCGAGTCCCGATGCTAAGCTTTTTCAACAAATTAGTGGTTTATACAAAGTATACTCTTTTTAATTAGATATATTTTTAATGTTTAACGCTTTTCGTTGACCTTCTATATTTTTTTAATTATTTTTTTATTTTCATTTATTGGTTTTCTTACAGCCATATAATTAATCAATCTTGAAAAAAAACAATAATTGATGTACAGAGTTTTGGGCCAATTACAAGAAAACACATATATACAATCGATAAAAAATAAGAAAAAACATGTCCAATAGTGAGTTTGTGTGAGTGTGTGTATTTGTGTGTTTATTTATTTATTTATTTTGTTTTGGGAAAAGTTAACAGCATATGCTAATTACCTGATCCGTCATCGATTTCACCTGCAGCCTGACTTTGGGATTCCCGCCAGCGAGGCAGATCATTAACACGAGCAGTCTAAACATGGCGTCCGTGAGAAGAGAAAAGCAATAACTACTAGACTAGATCATTCTCTCTATGGGGTTGTGGATGAATAAAATAGTGTTTTTAAATATTTTAGTCAAGCGAAACACTTGAGTACAAATTGATGATTGACAAACTCGCATAATCAGCAAAAAAACTTTTGAAGACAACGTTTAACAACGACAGCTTTAAAGAAATTTTCCAACGGCATGTTCTTCAGTTGATTCTTCGGCTCATGCATTGTGAGTGACGTGATTATTAATTTTAATCAAAATAGTGATTAAATCACGTCGAAAATGATTAAATAATGTACAGCCATCCACTTTACGTAAATGTTGAAAGTTTCTAAGCTCTACCTAGTCGGGAAATTGGTGAAAAATCAATTGCCATACGTATACCTACGTCTCGTTTTTTTTTTTTTTTTAATTTTCGTCTAATAAGTGTTGGGATAAAGATTTTAAATCCCGATATTTCTATTTTCAGAATAGCACAGACTAAACGTCATTGAGCGCACTATATGTATACAAAGTGCGACTTACAAAATTTGTCAATCCTACACGAACGACGAGTTTTTATTTCATTAATTGGCGCGCACAACTTTGGCTAACGGTGGAGTTCGCGGCTAGAGTACGAGCAGGATAGGTATAGAAAATAGAAAAAAATAATTACGTATGCGTTAAGGTACAGATTCACATGCTTATTTAGTGGCATGCTAATGAGTATGCCACTAATAAGCATGCCCTAACAACTGTACACACTTGCTCATTACTGGCATGCTTATTAGTGGCATGCTCATAAATAAGCATGCCCAAAGCTAACAATCAAACACACATGCTTATTAGTGGCATGCTCTTGTCATAGAATAGAGGGGCACGCTCTTGTTCAAAATGGAAACTTTGCAAACTGAAATAGAAAATTCAAGTGAACCAATAAATCAAAAAAGTTCCCGAGTTTCCATCCGCACATTTTTGATTTTAGTTTTTATAATTTTTATTGTAAGATTTGAATCATTCATGCCTATTAATAAAGTTTCGTAAACATTATTTCTCACTATATTATTTTTACACAACGGTGACCGAGTATTCCACAGACATTCGTGATTCCTATAATAAGTCACGAAAAGTAATGTTTTATCATCTCCCCAACGCGCCATATTTGTTTCATCTGTCGCGGACTGAGAAGATCGCATTGATAATACTAGCCGCGAAGCCCGCGAATGACATAAGCATGCTCATAAATAAGCAAGTCTGTTCACACATGCTCCAAAGATACCCCTTCTCTATGGTGAATGACAGTGGCATGCTTATAAATCAACCGGCGGTTGATTTTTGAGCATGCCACTAGGTGGCATGCTCATTTCTAGCAATGTGCGTACACACATGCCACTAATAAGCATGCCACTGTCAAAGTCGATACTGCGCATGCTCACGTGCCACTAAAGAAGCATGTGTATCAGACGCTTTACTTACCTAGGTACATTCGTTATCGAACTTCTTTGTGATCGGGCGCAAAGCTAGGTAGGTACGCCGAAAAAAGTCCCAGTGAAAAGGGAACACAGTATCGTACACTATTGTAAGGATGAGTATGTTATTTTAGTCATTTTAGTCACCGTGACTTCAAAGTACCTTCTTCTTCTTCTTCTTCTTTTTTCCTGGCGTTTCACCCCTATGGGGTGTTCTTGCCACAAAACAGTGTTACTTCGTTGGCAATGGGTGTGATGGTTGTATTTTTTCCCTATTTTATTTTGGTAATTTAAATTGTAGCCGATTCATTTTGGGATAAACATTATTGTGTGTAGATGATTCAATTCATGTAATAGAAAAAGATATTTTATTTATTTTTTATAGATTTATACCGTTAGCTTTTAGGAATCTTGTTAGTAATTTTAAAGTGATTTGATCGTTGGAAGATAAGAGGGTAGGTACCTACTCATATGTTGATGGGGAATGGAATATTGTAATAAGAAAGATCCTGAATAAAATTTGAATAACAGTCATTGGTTTCTCTGTCCTACCTTCCTACCTTCCTACCTTCCTACCTACCTACCTACCTACCTACCTACCTACCTACCTACCTACCTACCTACCTACCTACCTACCTACCTACCTACCTACCTACCTACCTACCTACCTTCCTACCTTCCTACCTTCCTACCTACCTACCTACCTACCTACCTACCTACCTACCTACCTACCTACCTACCTACCTACCTACCTACCTACCTACCTACCTACCTACCTACAGAGCGTTTGTGAAATGTGTCGTGTTTTGTTGTCTCTTTTAATGCAATATTTGCTAGGTACATAGCTCGCACGGGAATAATGTGTCTATATTACAATACGTCAATGACATTTTATTCAATCCCCAACACTCGTCAATTTTATAAGCAAACATTTTCGTAATTTGAAACCATGATGAATAACCGAAAATTGTAATTTAAAAAATAATTATAGCAGAAATTTGCGTACTAATCAAATATCTCATTTTCTTGCGAGAATGCTCTCAAATTTTCAACGCAAAATTCTTCGTAACTTGAAACCGTCATGAGTGACTGAAAATTTGCAATTTTTTTTTATAAAGTAATTACAGCGGAAGTTTGCGTATTTATCAAATATCGGATAATATTTCACTTCCTTGCGAAAACACTATCAAATTTTTAACGCAAAATTTTTCGTATCTTAAAACCGTCATGAGTGACCGAAAATTGTATTTTTTTTTAATAAAATTATTATAGCGGAAGTGTGCGTATTCATCAAATATTGGATAATATTTCACTTCCTTACGAAAACACTATCACATTTTTAACGCAAAATTTTTCGTATCTTGAAACCGTCATGAGTGACCGAAAAATTGCATTTTTTTTTATAAAATAATTACAGAGGAAGTTTGCGTATTCGTCAAATATCGGATAATTTTTCATTTCCTTCAATTATAATACAATATAGTATAATATTATATATATATATATAATTTTTTTTTTTTTTATTCGGTCCCGCTCGGGCTGTCTGCGGTTCACGCGGCAACGCTCCTTGCTTCTCGGCCTCTCCGGGCGACGCCGCGGGTCTGTCTGCAGTTAGCGCGGCGACGCTCCTCGCTCCTCGGCCTCTCCGCGCGACGCCGCGGGTCTGTCCGCAGTTAGCGCGGCGACGCTCCTCGCTCTTCGGCCTCTCCGGGCGACGCCGCGGGTCTGTCCGCAGTTAGCGCGGCGACGCTCCTCGCTCCTTGGCCCTTTCCGGGCGACCCCGCGGTTGTCACGGACAGCCGGGTGGCCCCGCGCGGCTGTTTGCGGTCAGCACGGCGACACTCCTCGGCCTCTCCGGGCGACCCCGCGCGGACTGTCCGCGCCTGTCGGCCTAACTACCGTACCACTCTTGGGTCGGGGCGCGTCGCCCGCGAATGCCACCAAGTTGGGCATTGCCGGGAAAGGTTTGGCGCGTCCGGAAAGGTACACTAATAAATCGTTTTTTTTTTAATTTCAAATTATTTATTTTAACATAATTTTTAGTGTGCTAAGAAACAATTTAGAGTGGAGATAAAAGTATACAAAACATAAAATATTTTCATGTTTAAATTATTTTGTCATTTTTGTGTGGTGGCTTCCTTTTAGCGGAAACATTGGCGAACCCTGTCGCGCCCGGGACGTCCGGTGCCCCGCCTGCCCCCTCCCCGCTCTGTTTGCGCTCGGAGCAAATTCAGCAAATTCACCGACCACCAGTTGGATGCCGGAAGTCGCGTGTAGTGGTGGCGAGTGCGAGTGGTGCGGATGTAGTTCGAGTGTGACACGCGCGTTATATCGTAATTATTAGTCTTAACTTTTAGTGCGTTGCAACTTACATTGCGCTGTAATTAATAAGTGCTGTCTACGGATGCAAGTGTGAGCTCGTGCCTCGGCCATTCAGCGGTGGCTATCCGCGTACAAAATATAATATACTCTGTGCTGACTGAACATGGAACATACGTACAAGAAACCGTGTAAATGTACAGTAGCCGGCAAACATCTTGATATTTTACGGCGTAGTGGGGGGAAGTTTGCGCATGTACCATTCCACCAACGAGACCCAAATTTTGTCTTCTGCGCATTCCCCCGCTACTCCAAAAATTTTCAAGAAGTTTGCCGGCAACTGTACCCGTTATCCGTTTTCTGATAACCGGTTGTTTGATCAATGGTATATTTATATAAAAGTTTATATTTTTACGAAAACTGGTTGTTTGATTGGTGAAAAACACAAAAATTTGTGCTTTTTGCTTAACTACTACCATTACCACTGATCAAACAGCCGCCCAAGTAAAGTGTGGCGTAGCGGACAGTCGACATGGGCATGAAAATCGCCCGCTAAAAAATTATTGAAATGGTGTCAATGGTCGGTGTGTGAAAATAAGCGAAATGATGACGCTTTTTCTATCCACGATATTCATCGGTACGTATACATGTTTATTATATTTATTGAATATTAAAAAGTGTATAATTATCTTGTGTCTCTTCACACACGCTTCAACACTCCTTTTTACCTTACAATTCTTTTATAGAATATTATTTATCAAAATAGAAAATAAATATATTGTTTCGTACAGGTAGATACAGTTGCCGGCAAACTTCTTGAAAATTTTTGGAGTAGCGGGGGAATGCGCAGAAGACAAAATTTTGGTCTCGTTGGTGGAATGGTACATGCGCAAACTTCCCCCCACTACGCCGAAAATTTTCAAGATGTTATGTTAGATACAATAAATACTTATTTTGTATATTCACTTTATTTTAAGTATAATAAAATAAATTTATAGTAAATCCAATCGCACGGTCAATAAAGTGTCAACAAAAATATTCAAAAATGTGCACAAAGCGGACTTTTTAATGTGATAATTCTTTCCTATTTTGCTTTTGAAAGTTACATTTCTATCCATTCTTGTTTACTTCACGCTTTAGTACACTGTCTTTTGGTAATAAAATATGTCTACTTCTAGTTTTTATGTAAATATTTAAGGTAACCACAACACGCGTTATCTGCGACGGATGACGTTTCTCCATACTAAATCTCGTAGCGGGGCTCCATTCTGATTGGTCCGAGTGAATAGTGTCGGTTCTGCATCCCACTTTGCGGCAACGTGGCGGTTTTGCTACTCACCGTTATATCTAAGGTGAAGAATAGGATACAGATCATTAATCAATCAAAACATGAAAAATGGTTTTGTATGGATAGTGGCGGTTTTGCATCCAGACGCCACATATGTTATATTTCTTAATATTAAATAATCCGTTTGATTCTACCTACCTATACCTATAAAACTTAATGTCTGTCTGTCTGTCTGTTCTCTATACAAATCCACACCGTTTGTCCGATTCCATACAAATTTTGCATACTTATGCTTTGGGACCCGGCGGGTAACATAGGAAACACTTCCCCCTATTCTCATACCCCTTCCCCTCCCCTGACATATTTTCGATGCAAATCTGTACCGTTTGACAGATCGGACTCAAAATTTGGGAACTTATTCTTTAGGACTCGGCGAGTAACATAGGCGATATTTCCCCCCTATTCTTAAACCCCTTCCCCTCCCCCTGACATATTTTAGATGCAAATCTGTACCGTTTGACCAATCGGACTCAAAATTTGGAAACTTATTCTTTAGGACTCGGCAGGTAACATAGGCGATATTTCCCCCTATTCTCATACCCCTTCCCCACCCTCTGACCTATTTTCGTTGCAAATCTGTACCGTTTGACCGATCGTACTCAAAATTTGGAAACTTATTCTTACAGACTCTGCGGGTAACATATTCGACATTTCCCATCTATTCTTTTAACTCTTCCCCTCCCCTGATATATTTTCGATGCAAATCTGTACCGTTTGCCGAATCGGACTCAAAATTTGGAAACTTATTCTTTAGGACTCGGCAGGTAACATAGGCTATATTTCCTCCCTCCCTTTTTACCTTTTCTCCTCCCCCTGATATATTATGCAAATATATACCATGCAAATCTATACCGTTCGAATCAAACCTTTGTTTCCCCCATAAATTTATTTTTAACTTAATCATTAACCCGTGCAACGCCGGGTACGAATAGCTAATTCTAAATAAAATAATATAAAATAAAATGAAAATTATTTTGTTATGAAAATGACTGTTTTTCCAGAAGTCGGCCACCTATACGTCAGTAGTCGGTAATCAGATTTAAGGTACAGGGCCGCCATTTGTGCTGTACCTACAGACATTTTTTTTAAATTTCTTCTTTAATCTTTTTAAGCTTTTCGACAAATCGTCTCAATTTATTCATAGGTACGTATAAAATACACTAATAATTACATACCAAACTAGAAAGCGAATTATTTTTTTCGATCGGGCATTTTGGTCATACGTTAAAGCCGCTTTCATCTCCATTAATAATCCGGTTAAGGTCTTCTAATACATCTTCATCATTGTTTTCTATAAGATGGTTTTCAAGTCCTTAAGGGGGTGGGGTAAGGTTAATTCGTACAAAAAAGGCATGTTTTTGTAAATTTTTTGTGACGACACAGTTAAAATCTCTTATAACAAATGGTAAAGTATGATATTTGAAGAATATTGTGTAAAATTTTCACGAAGAAATATTAAAAAATACGACAATGGCAGCACATTCGGACGTGTCTCGGAAAAAAGTAGAATTGCGGTGCCCCTCATAACTTGGTGCTGGATCATCTGAAATCAAAAAAGTAACCCATTAAAACCAAGTTTTTATTATTACTTCCTTTCTCATTTACTAGCTAAAACATTTTTTTTCGCTTAACTTACGCGTTGGGCTTCGGTCGGGTGAAGCTACAAAAGGGAGTAATAAAAAATTTACAAAAATCCAAAATTATACTATAATTAGGTTTCGCGTCTACCAGACGCGTTGAAAAATACAAATACAACTTAATAAGTTGTATGAAAAAACCATTCAAAATTTGTAAAATCCAAAAATTTATTAATTTTTTTTAACGAAAATTTGATAGATCTTCTTTATCGTCGCCATGAGTCTGCTTGCAAAGTTTTAGCTCGATTGGATCTCGGGAAAGGGGTTTAAAATGAATCCAAAGTTTTTTCGTCACACAAAAAGACAAGCAGACGCCACGAGTTAATATAAAGGGAGTAAAAATCAAAGTTCATTCATTATATAATAGTTTTCCTCGCGAAAAACGCGATTTTTTTCGAAAAAAATCGGCTAATTTGTTATTGAAAAATAAGAATTATCAACAAATTTGAAAAAAATCTCCAGCGTTATCTCGTAAATTATGTACATAAATAGTGTTCAAAATTTCAACAGGATCGGTACAGTAATTTTGACGTTATGAGGGGCACTGACTTTGAAAACGTGAGTTGTGGGGAAAACGCTTTAAAGTTTTGAACACTAAAGATCTGGTATAAAACGTTCATAAGCGAATTTTATCGGCTTACCTCACACTGAATCATCAATGTCAGGTCCATAAAGAATACGCTTGATGGCATCCAAAACATCCTCGGGAAGAGCACTGTACGTGTGTTTGAACAAATCCAATGCAGTAGGGTCGGGAAGGTATAAAAATTCGACAGGTATAAAATACTCAATTTTGTTCCAATCGATATGAAATTTTGACACAATATTCTTGAGATATTATGCATTCAGTTAAAAAAATAAAAATAAATCCAAAAATAATACGTATATAATCCCGAATAATAATAAATATAATCCCGAAGCCCTATTTAATCTTTCTAGGAATAAAGTTATCTTTGGTACACTTTTTCTCGAAATATTTCCACGTAAAGACCATATATTTTTTTAATAAATTGAATAAAAAAAGTTCAAACAGAACGTTTGGGGGAAAATATATTATTATTTTTGGGTAGGTTGTTAAATACAACATTTACAAAAATATAAAAATTCACGTTCCGTCTCCTATATTGCAGCATCCAAAAAACCATTAAAACATTGATTATTTTAATTAAACAGAATGTTAGTAAACTTAGTAAAAACCACTACCAGATTTACGGTCTACCGGTTTCGAGACGTACCCGTCTCTTCGTCAAGACCAACACTACACTACTGCATTCACAACACTATACACTCCAACCATAGTATTGTCAAACTATCACCACTATTGTTCACCTGCGTGTTAATCTTGTCAGAGACAAGCATGCACTGATTATGAACCATTGAACTACTGAACAAGTCAAGGATCTAACGAGAGAGAGTGTGTAAATCTGGTAGTGGTTTTTACTAAGTTACTAACATTCTGTTATTGTCTAACCACAAAGTTAATGCTTTAAATATTAATAATATTTTATTAAATTTTACATGCGTACTAAGAAAATTTCACTGTCATTAATATAAAAATATTCAAAATATTATACCTCATACACAAAAATTTGAATTAATTAAATCGTATAGTCTGTTAAAATATCATTTTTCTTTAAAATCAGTCTTTGGTTGGACACCAACTACGCCAGTCGTCAGGTTACGCTCCCGTTAGTTTATACGAATATATCTTAAAATGCTGCGTAAACTTTGCCTGAGTGTTAATAAAGGGAAGATATCCATATAAAGAATACATTTTAGAAATCCCATAACGGTAAATGCAGAAAATAACTTTTAAATGAATTAAAAATACTTGAATTTGAATGTAGCCTTTTTTTTACAACTGTCAAATTTTGTCCGTTTTGCGGGCTTATTCTAATGTTTTTTTTCCATTATTCTTATGTGTTTTCTTGAAACAATATGATATATAGACTTTTTTCTGTATACACACTGAATTTTTATCCTTTCTATTACAAAGAGCAATATTTTTAATGAAATAAGATACTCTGTCTATTTCTTTACTCAATGGCAATGGTCATTTTTTCACTCAAAGATTTCACATCACTATGTGAAATCTTTTGAATCGGCATTTTAAATGAAAAATTTTCAGTAAAACGATTTAATATTGTTTTGAGTTTGTTTTGAAAAATATTTTCAATTAAGAGGTCCTAGTACACGATTTTCGTATTTGCTGTCGGGCGCAGAGTTGCCAACGTAGGCGATTTTTCGCCATTTAGACTACTCACAACGAGAATCGGCGACGAAAAAATCTAAAGGCGACGGCGAAAGTCTTGTTGATGCCTTATATTGCTAGCAGAAGACGAATCGGAATAATCTTATTCTTTATTTGAACGTTATATTCTTTCTTTGTAATAATCTTAATCTTTGTTTATTTATTTTTCAAATTTGTTTTTAAAATGCTACCTATCTACTTACTTTACTTTATTTTACCGAACATTACGGTTTTTTATATTAGGCTTAGGCCTATTTATCAATACATTATAAATATGTTATAAATAAATTGATAAAAATTACATTTTATTTTATTCATATTGATATTTTGGCGTTTGGGCTACTTTAGGCTACTTTATGAAACGGCGATATTAGGCCAAGCGCTATTGGCAACTCTGGTCGGGCGACTTTTAACATATAAACTTATTAAATCATTTTGCAAAACCCGATTATTAATTTATCCTCCGGTTGTTAAGGAGCCGTTTATATGCTCCATTTTTGTCGTCCGTCGTTATATATTTTTATTTATTGTGGTCAATTTTCGATATGTTTTATGAATCGTTTTACCCCAGATCATATAATCGGATCTTAAGAATCCTTTTTTTCCTTTTATAACATTTTTATAATTTGTTGTATTATGTTAAATACTCAGTTTTAATGAATCGTTTTGTTTTCGTTTATATGTTCCGTTAATCTTTTTTATTATACTTTTTAAATAATCGTGAGCCGTGCACTGATTGTGTGTCACACTCTAATTATATAAAGTTGTAATTCCAGCAAGTTACGGATAGATAGATAACCAAATTATTATATTTATATATTTAGATATTTGAGGTTACATTTCTGTAAGTATGAGTTTTCATTTTTTCATAAAATTCAATAAAGTAATAGACAATGATCTATTATTAAATGTCTTTATTTTAGTTTTTAAATATTACTTCTACCGCATACATGAGTACATGAATGAATGTTTTTTATAATCGTTTATTATGGTCAGTTGTTGATCTTTTATAATAATCGTTTTTCTCCAGTTTTTATAATCAGATTTTATGATTTCTTTTGTAACAGTTCGTTTGTTATGATATGTTTATATGTTCGTTATTATGTTTTTTTAAATATAGTGTTCTTATGAATTGTTATATTCCGTTTTTATGTTCCGTTGTTATATTTCATAGTATCCGAATAGTTCTCCTTCCGTTTTATGTTCCGTATGTTATAACAACTTTTTATCTTGTGTTATTATGTTTATTAATCATAATGTTTTACGTTTATATGTTCTGTTTTTGATTGTTATTTAAGTAACTTATGTAGAATATAAAAATAAATTGGCTTCAATACGAGTAAAAAAAAGTTTAATCATTTTGCACTATCACCCTCCAGAAATTTGAAAAATATATAATACTTTTTATAAAGTTAATCTGTGCTATTCTGAAAATAGCAATATTAGGATGTCAGATCTTTATCCCAATCTTGACAGGTATGTATAACATTATATTGACACTAATTTTGATGTTTTAAGTTTTGCATATTTGAAATTAATGAATTCAATCAATCATAAAGCCCTTAAACGTAAACAAATGTTAATATATTCACAATTACGAATAATGAGCTTTCTAATTGATTGAATTCATTAATTTCCAACCTGCCAAACATAAAACGTCAAAAAAACGGCATCACAATGTAATACAATAACTGTCAAGATACAGAAATAGCAATGTTGCTTAGTTCAGAATACGGATGATTATCATTTTATTTGACTTCTATTAATGCGAATTAATTTTAAATATTCGATATAAGTTACTTTCATGAAAGTCTTACGTTTTGAAAAGATAATTCAGAATTTTTTTATTTCTATATTCTCTTTATACTTAACCACATTTTCACGGGTGTACGACCATATAGTAATTAATAACAACTCTTGCGTGACCGCGCAACATGAGTTGAGCGCTGATTGCTTGTCGCATTCTAAATATCTAAAGTCGTCTTTCCAGTAAGTTACGGACAGACAACGAAATTATTACTTTTAAATATTTGAGGTTATATTTCTGTAAGTATGGGTTTTATTTCTTTTCTTGAAACTCGATAAAGATCAGTGAAGATTTTTACAACTCAATACTTTGAGCATCACAAGACAATATATAATTTTGTCTTTATTCTACTTTTTATGTATAACTTCTAACGCGCATAAATAAGCAGGTACATGCATGATTTTTTAAGTGGTTTTTATTAAAATTATTTAACATTGATATTTAACAAAATGTTATAAAACAATAAAAAATAAAGTTTAAATTCACACACTTCATATTATTTTTCAACGCCAAAGAAAAATAATAACATAATGTTACATGTAATGGAGATCTTTAAAAAATGCTTTTTAATCATTTTGCATCATTTTAAACATATATTTTTTATAAAGTTATTATCATTTTATTTGACTTGTATTAATGCGAATGAATTTTAAATATTCAACATAAGTTACTTTCATGAAAGTCTTACGTCTTACAAAAGATGATTCAGACTTTTTTTATTTCTATATCCTCTTTAAACTTAATTATATTTTCACGGGTGTAAGACTAGTAAATAACGACCCTTGCATGACCGCGCAACATGAGCCGAGCGCTGATTGCTTGCCGTACTCTAAATATCTAATGTTGTCATTCCAGTAAGGTATGAATGGACAACGAAATTATTTCTTAAGTATGAGTTTTATTTCTTTTCATAAAACTCGATAAAATAATCGATAAAGATCAGTGTAGATTTTTACAACTCAATACTTTGAGCGTCATCATTATGTTAAGTGCCAATCAAGGGAAAATGTAGCACAAATGAAGACTCGGTAGTTCGATGAAATTACCTTTATTTAAAGTAGAATGCAAGTGAACAAAATAACAGATTCACGGAGACGTATCGAAATCGAGCAGACTTTGAGGTCTTTCTCGCGCAAGTGTCGAATACGATCTGATCTCAGAAGCGTCCCAATTTTGATTATAAGGGTTCTTTACGACGCGTGTGGCCGAGGAGTTCAAAAACCTACCCCCCAATCAATATTAAGTCAAAGTGCATGCTGCGATTTCAACACATGATCGTTCACAAAACTAGTATCACTTATGAAATGGGTTGAAGAAACTGAAAAAAAACATACTTTGGGGTAAACAGCAGAGGGGGTCGTTCCCAGGGATCCATTCAACAAATACCTATCTATAAAAATCTAGACCAATTGATGGATCCTCGAAATCGTGGGAGACAGCGAGACCGCGGGAGGTCAGTAGGTACATAACACCCCTGTTGCAAAATTGAAATTATACAATAAAAAAATTTATAATTTCAAACAAAAGAAGTAACATTCAGAGTGTAGCAAAGCATTACAAGCTCACAAATATATTTTAGTCATCAAAAGTTTAAGAGATGGAAGATTCTGGTGAAATTTTAACTTATTGCTTAACATTGTTACATACATACATAGTTAATGTAAATATAGGCATGTCATAGTCATTTGTGACATTAAAAGATCATACAACAGTTCCTTAATATAGATCGAAACAGGAAAGTTTTTAAAAGTAAAAACATATAAACTAGATATTGAAGAAACATGCCTTACAATATTCATTTCAGGCAGTCATTATAACTGTGTTTACATGTATGGAAACAAGAATTCTTAAAAGTAGAATAATCAAAGTGTATTCTTATAACAAGTACATATTGAAATAGAAATTAATCAATATTAAAAATATATTTTCAACTCGGGTTACGTAAAACAAAAAAATTTGTGAATATAAAAATAGTAATCAAGTTCAATTAAAATTAATGGTATTGAGTCTAACACTTCTCCATATAGATGATGAAGGAGTCAATATCGCATTGTTTACGCTTAGTGCAACAACTGATCATATTCATAACAGGATTAAATAAGATACAATGATTTTGATAATTTGCGTGTTGATCAGGTTCACTAAGGGTAACATAGTTTTAAAATTTAGGTAAACATTAACACATTATACAACATTTCAATAGTTCGAATAAGATAAACGATTCAGTAATTATAGCAAATATCGTTTCAATAAAATCAAATAAGTTATAAGTTTCCTTAAAACATCGGGATGATTCATAACATTTTCGATATTTTCTTCTATTTTTTCCAAGTTTTTCTGATGAATGATTTCATTCATCGAAATTTATGTAAGATAAGTGCAAAGGTAGTAACATAGTATATTTTGTAATATTAGATTTCTTAACACCGCAACCATCATTTAAGATATCAATAATAGGAAAAATATGTTTATAGACCTAGATAAATATCTAGAAGCAACTAGGTGGGATATAGATGTATAAAATTTACATCACTATTGATTGTGATTATCCCAGAATTATTCAAGATGATGTTCTCTTTACGAGCGCTATAAGTTTACATTCTAATTTTTTTGTAAATATTATAATTGTAATTAGAGATTATAATGTTGCACAGGGATGAAATCCTTTTATATAGTGGATTCATCATTTCTTTTTCGCAAATAAGATGCACAGAAGATACAAATAAATTGTTTATATTTTTGTATTACATAACTTGAATTATCTAAATTTTTCTATAATTCAAGTCATCATAAATTATGTGTATAAATAGTTCACCTCAAATTAGAAAGAGTATTTACTTGTTGTTTATATAACAACTTACTGCAAAATGTCTTAATAGTCATAAAAAAATTTAGCTCAAAATTGTATTCACTAACTTGGAGATACAGAAAATAAAATTAATTTATTTTATAATAAAGAATATTATTATTTATTAATCAATATTCTATGACATTCCAAGTCATATGAGTAGGATTTTGCAATGAGAAGATTAAGTAAGGGTTGTCGCAAGGTTCAATAAAGTGATTTTGTATTCAGCATGACTGACGATTTAAGAAAAATATAAAATTTATTTTCAAAATTGAGAATAGACATTTTTCTTAGTAAATGAAATGTTAAATTTGTAAAGATTTCATAAAATTTCAATTTTCATAAGGTTTTTTATTAAATTAATTAGATTCATCTTAAGATTCATTAATCAAGTACTTAATTTCAGAGGTTCAACATTTCTAGAAACATCTTAGATACAGGTAATAATTTTAGGTAATTAGAATAAAAGTAGAACTTTGAAAAGTAGAACTAATTAGAAGAAATAGTAATTAGAATAAAAGTAGAAATTTGAAAAGTAGAACTAATTAAATGAAATAGTAATTAGAATAAAAGCAGAAATATGAAAATAAAAATCTGAGATTAATCGTGTACATATATTATGAAGAAATCCAATGATTAAACTAGAAGAAGTGAATTCGTCCTTCAATCATAATTTGTTTATTTAAATTATTGTAATATTCTTTCATTTTTAATATAATTCTAAGATAACATATATTCAGATTTGTATAAATTCAAACCAGAATTTATTTTGTAGTTCCTTTTATTGACTTTTTAATTCTGAAGAAGTATTGAGTATAATTAAATTTATGAAAATACAATTTATTAACGTGAGAAAAATCGATAATTGAATTAACATCATTTCGATTATCGTCATTTAAACATAGCCTTGTTTAGACATAGTCATACGAATAATAGATATATTTTGCATATATTTAAATTTCTTTAAAAGTTTTATTGTTCGTCGATTAACAGGTTCCATTGAATGATTAAATTAAATTAATTACTTTTTGTAAAGTTTTAACATTTAAATTCATAGGCAAGTAATTTCTTCACATCGTGTTAGAAAATCAGATACGAAGAAAAATAAAACAAGTGTGTTTAAGTGTTAAATGCAAAATATATCAATTCATTTTTAACTTCAAAAGAATATTTATAAATTATTGTAATTCGAATATTTTTATATTTAATTCAGTCATAAGAAATATATAATGAAATTTTAATATTTTCAAAGATTTTGATTTGAGAAAAGTAAATTTGGTATAGAATCCTTATCAGGATTTGTTATGTCATAGCTAATTGCGTATTTTAAAGTATAGAATAATTACGAAATAACATCTTTATTTCTAAAAATGGGAATCTTTTTTATGTTACGATCAATTACACATGATAATCTAAATCGCAACCAAATTCTAGAATGGTAACATGATTCAAACAAAATGTTTATTGAAGATTTTGTTTATAAATAAATAATTATTTATGGGATGGGCATACCAAAAATTTATTTTACTAACTATATGATAGATCTAATTATTAATGTTGGAAAATAAAACATTAAATTAATTCGATTTAGAATTTGGATTTTCATATTGGATATTAAAAATGAGATTTCTGATCTCTTTCGCTAACCGTCACTTGGGTTCATATTACTTATGTTATAAATTATTTTTAGTGATTAAGGGTTTTTTTTTCGATCTTTTAAATATTGGAAGTGTCAAAATTCTTCTTATTGTAGACCGATTTTATATAATTATAAAATTTATTTAATATTAATATTAACACTAAGATTCAGTGCAAAAATAGGATATTACAATCATAGAGAATTATTAAAAGTAGAATATCGGCGTTGCCATAAAGCTTCTTCGCCTCGTAACTATATATAATTTTAATAATGGTAATTTAATGAATTAATATATTTAAGGATTATAAATTACAATCAGACAAAGGGTCTGTGATAAGTAGTACATTTAAATTTCTTTCTATAAAGATATTATTGAAAACGTTTGGATATGGACAACCTAAAGAGTTTCATATCGATGGAAGCATTGTTTAATTTTTTAATTATTAAATGTTTACAAAGCATAAGCTGTAGGCAGGTATTTTAAACTGCAAAGGACAGCACCGATAGGGGTGTCAAGGTTTCTGTTGTTAGATTGAAGCCTTTTCTTTTTATTACGATAGTGAACATTAGGTTCCGTCAATCTCCCTTTTTTTGAACTTGTCGAATGTCTTAGTTGTTTTTCAGAAAAACTGAAGACAACATTTCTTTAATAGTTTTGGTAAAGGTTGGGAGAGTTTTTAAAATTTAATTATAATTTTTCGATAATATTCTCCCAAAGTCCCAAAATGCTCTTATATCGCGAGGTGACTTAGGAATTGAATAGTAAGCATTTTTAAAATAAAACACAAATTACTTTGTTTTCACCACTATATTAGATTAAAAAATCTACATGTTTCGAGAACAATGTTCTCTTCATCAGGATTATTGTGTACTAATCTTAAAAGTTGAAACAAGCAAATATGTTACGGTGAAGGAGCGGTTGAGGGGGTTGGTGAAGGAGCGGTTGAGGGGGTTGGTGAGGGGAGGGGGGGGTTCGAGGTGTTGATTATTATGGGTCATTTGGAATGTTAAGTGGAAAAATATTCAAAATAGGATTATGCAAAAATTTCGTCTGTGTATTTATTATATTAGACTTAATATTAACATTTTTCCTAATTTCGAGTATTTCTAAATTATTTATTTGAGGTATCTTATAGTTGAAATGTAAAAATTTTAAGCCTGTGTTAATATCAAATGTATGGTCAAATTCTATTAGATGTTTTGCGAAATCAGAATCAATATTGCTAGTTAATGCTTTGATATGTTCTTTAACCCTAGTTTCAAAATTTCTTTTTGTTTTGCCAATATAAAAATTATCGCAATCGTTACAATTAAGTCTATAAACTTCTGATTTCATGATAGGATTATCACTATCCTTGTTATTTAGTATGTATTTTTTTAATTTGTTACTCGTATAAAAGGCCGGCTGAATTGAGTTAGGAATATTTTTAGTTATTATTTTTGACAAATTGTTATCGACAAATAAAATTCTACGCCATTGTTTATTTCTATCTGTTGACTTAGGATAGATATATTGTTTAAAAATTTTTTGTTTTATCTTTTTATGTAATAAATTATCTATTAATTTAGTAGAATAACCATTATTATATGCTATTTGTTTAATAAGATTTAAGATTTAAGAGAATAAGATTTATTTATTTTAAAATTTTTACATTTCAACTATAAGATACCTCAAATAAATAATTTAGAAATACTCGAAATTAGGAAAAATGTTAATATTAAGTCTAATATAATTGTAAACGACCCTCTTCCGTCTCTTCCAAAGGGTCTTATTTAACAGAAATAATACTCTAACACGATGGTTGAGATTACTTTTTATTTTGGATTAATTACAACAATTAATAAAAGCACAATTACATTGATGTGAACACTCCCGTAGTCAATCTACTTCTACTGAATCTATGTGAAGACTGATCAATAATGCATTTAGTTAGAGACAAGACTCTGCTTATATGGGATTCTAATCCAAACAATTAGGATGATAAGTATGGAACAACGGGCGGCTCCGGGTCAAAGTTACTTTATGATAAGACCGGGGTCGTTGTAGGGACTCTAATTGATATTAATATTTGAATTTACATTTCTGTTTACAAAACTAAAATGTTTATTCCATGTTTATCATTCCTGTACAATGTTGATTTATATAATGGTTGGTATAGGTACATTACATAATAAATACACAGACAAAACTTTTGCATAATCCTATTTTGAATATTTTTCCACTTAACATTCCAAATGACCCATAATAATCAACACCTCGAACCCCCCCCTCCCCTCACCAACCCCCTCAACCGCTCCTTCACCAACCCCCTCAACCGCTCCTTCACCGTAACATATTTGCTTGTTTCAACTTTTAAGATTAGTACACAATAATCCTGATGAAGAGAACATTGTTCTCGAAACATGTAGATTTTTTAATCTAATATAGTGGTGAAAACAAAGTAATTTGTGTTTTATTTTAATAATAATGTCACCACAAAGTTCAAGCCTTCATACAGAAGAAGAAAAAATATTCTTCGAACAGTTAAGCATTTTTCTCGCTATCTCTTGATCGGAGATGATGTGTCTTCGGTAAGTTTTGTAAAAATTATTATTGTAGACACACGTATTTTATATTTAGTATAAGAAGAGATTATAGTCTCGAAGATGTAAAGTGATTTTTACTACATATTTGTATATTACATAAGATGAATATAAAAAATATATATATGCGTTTCGGAGACTTTGAATTGTTCGTTCGAAGTTTCATGACATAAATCAAGAGTTTTATTTTTAGACAAATGTAAAGAATATAATTATATATTATAAAATACATAATTATGAATATCATATAGATAAATTGATAATAGATTTAGTGCCGGATTTTGGCTTTCTACTAGACTTTCGGTAGATAGCATTTTTTTTTTTTTAAAGACATGACTTGTCTTGGAGTCTCGAGAGAGGGAAACAAGGGACCTGTACGGATGAACTCCTTGAAAGGTGTGAACACAGGCACAAGCCATTCGTTATTAAATTTATTTAAATTTAAATCGAGACAAGGAACTAGGGACATACACGGATGACCTCCTTGAAAGGTGTTGAGCATCAGGCGTATTCCTTCGTTATTAGGTTCAGAAGAATTGAGTAAAGATTCTGAACATGGATATATCCGCTCCTTTATGTACGAGTAATCAAAATTTAGGTTCGGACTTTATGCCGATTCTCCAAATAACATGTAGTGCTGCTGTGTCTATAAATAAATAGATTTGATTCGGACTTTATACCGATGTAGACTAGACACAGTGCTACATTTGAATTTGACATTTTGTCAAATTTTTATATGCTCCTGTGTTTAGGAATTTCCTAAGAATATGTTTCAGGCTGGTTACCGTTGTCGCTAAACACAGTGCCACATTTAAATTGGATTTTTCAATAAGGATATATCGATAACACTCTGGTGTCTAGGAAAAAACATTTTTTTTTTATTCGGGCTTTATGCCGATAATACGCTAGACACGGTGCTATTATTATTATACATGAATATTATAATTCATGAAAGATTGACTTCTCGGGGACCGGCAAGAATTCCCTCGAGAGCCGAAGAATCCCTTTTTTGGATTTTAGATAAAGGTCCAAGATTTTACTTGGTACTCTTTGAAATTTAAATTGCAATAATAGCAATGATAATAGTATAAAATAATGTCATTAGAATTGTAAAGTAATAATAATAAGTTTTTTTAAATATATATTGATTATGATAAATATATCGATATATAA
Source organism: Agrypnia vestita (assembly GCA_016648135.1). NCBI lineage: Eukaryota > Metazoa > Arthropoda > Insecta > Trichoptera > Phryganeidae > Agrypnia > Agrypnia vestita. The sequence goes on along the minus strand of JADDOH010006552.1, from coordinate 11,647 downwards.
AATATTTTAAGTAATGTTAATATTTTGTTTCATGTAATTCTTCCCAATAATAATTCGCGTATTTGTCGTTTGATTAAATATTTTAGAAAAGATTGTAGACAAAATCTTTTATAACAATTTGGTTGAATTAATCTTTTGAAAAAATTTGCTACATCCAATTTTTTAGAGAAATTAATTTTAAAATATGTTGATTTTTTAGAGTCTAAACAAATTTTTAATTGGTGATTATTATAGTTTGAGTAAACATACGTTTTACGCGTTAATTTTTTACAATTAAAATTTATGTGCGTGTGTTTGTTTGTCGCTCTTTGACAAAATGCCGACGTAAAAAATGGTTGAAAGTGGTAGGTCCCTACATCGCTACCTGATGGAGAGTGGATAGTACACAATACAAATATTTGAAAAATGAGAGAAACAAAATATGATATGATATGAAATACATAAATTAAAATATACGTGAATCATTTATAATGCACTTACAAGTAAGTCGTCTTCATTTTTGATAGCTTCCTGGTGACCGCTAACCGCAACTAGACTTGTAATCGATGAGGTTGATCGCCGCCGTAGGTCGCTGGTTGCTTTATTCGCCACTCGTCTATCCTCGCTGCAAACGGTGTCGCTGACTGCTACCGGGACTTCTCCTCCGCGTTCGCTGTCACTGCTTCACCTAGATGCTGGCTGATCTCCTTGGCTGGACTTCGTTGGACTTCCGGTTCCTTCAGGACGTCTCCTTATTGAACTTTGGTCCGGGTAGTGAGTTCTTCCTTCAGTTTAAACCACGAGAGTGGACCGTCTTGATACGAATTTTCTTCGGTCTTCAACTAATTTGATTGCAAGTCAAGGTGCCAATCAAAAATCTTGAATGTCGATGAGTCCTTTATATCTTGACGTTGTCGAAGTTCATCACACGCGCTGCCACCAAATTTGTTAAGTGCCAATCAAGGGAAAATGTAGCACAAATGAAGACTCGGTAGTTCGATGAAATTACCTTTATTTAAAGTAGAATGCAAGTGAACAAAATAACAGATTCACGGAGACGTATCGAAATCGAGCAGACTTTGAGGTCTTTCTCGCGCTAGTGTCGAATACGATCTGATCTCAGAAGCGTCCCAATTTTGATTATAAGGGTTCTTTACGACGCGTGTGGCCGAGGAGTTCAAAAACCTACCCCCCAGTCAATATTAAGTCAAAGTGCATGCTGCGATTTCAACACATGATCGTTCACAAAACTAGTATCACTTATGAAATGGGTTGAAGAAACTGAAAAAAAACATACTTTGGGGTAAACAGCAGAGGGGGTCGTTCCCAGGGATCCATTCAACAAATACCTATCTATAAAAATCTAGACCAATTGATGGATCCTCGAAATCGTGGGAGACAGCGAGACCGCGGGAGGTCAGTAGGTACATAACAATTATATAATTTTATATTTATTTTAGTTTTTAAGTATAACTGCTACCGCGCATACATGAGTACACGAACGAATTTGTTAAGTGGTTTTTATTTAAATTATTTAAAATTTTGGCCGCGGTCTGTCAATTAATGCTTTTATTTTCTTAATTATTGTAAATAATGTTCAGTTTATTACTTTTATATAAGATCAGAGGTTCTATCTAAGTTATCGCCCCAAAAAAATTGCGGTCTAGCATATAAATGAATAATAAAAACCCTCATTTTCGTAAAAAAACGCCGAAATATGCATTTGCAGTGAATGAGCCGCCTTACGAAAGAAACCATATTCGGTCGTATATAAACTTGTAAATTACATCTCTAACAAGATCGCGTTTTCACGAAATGTATCAAGCGATTTGTTGAACTAGCAAAACTTGCGTTCTCATAGAAAGGGTCACGGACATCGCCCTTCGCATTTGGAATATCTGGTGTTAATTTTAGCGCATTTCTATGATTTGGTTTGCTTGTTTCAGATAATTTGCATGTACCAAAACAACAAATATTAGCATTTTGAAGTCGATAGATTCGACGCCAGCGCTCAATATGTGGCAAAAAAAGTGCAACTTGCGTCATGCGTCAGAATTACGTCATTAGATACATACAGAAATACTAGCGATGCGCGATTATGAGTTATTTTCATAATCGAATGATTAGTAATCGAATGATTTTCATAATCGAATGATTAGTAATCGAATTACGAGTTATCGATTATTTTTGCGCCCAAAAAAAATATGACGGTATACTTAAAAAATGATGTATACTTTATACTATGTCTGCAAAGGTAAAATAATATAATATAATATAATAAAATTATATAATTATATAATATAATAATTATATTATAAATATTATAATATTCGTAAGTCTTTAAAAAAATAAATTTTTCAAAGGTTGTATGAAAACCGGGGTATGTTGTTTCATTAATTAATGTAAACCGGAGCATTCCTAGAAAAAAGATTGAGTATTTTTTGTTTCTATAAATATCGATAATCAAATCGGAATATTGGAATGCTTCTAGTAGACCATAAATAAAAAAAATACGAATGTACTATGTCTGCAACGTTAATAAACTACAATATTTATAGCACGCTTATGGATATTTAGTTTGAAACAACTGTTTCTGTGAGATTTCGCGTAACCTTGAGGTCAAACTCAGTTTGACCCGGGATTTACACTTATTTTGTTCAAACTGAAACATCCAGGCCTTAGGGAGGCTTCGGTTTAAAATAATTTATGCAAACAACATACCCCAGTTTTTGTACAACCTTCGAAAAATATTTTTCTAATCACTTTTCAAAAGTCTATAATTTTGCACATGGCAACACGTCATTTAAACGTCATTTTAAATGTTTGACAGTGATTTTTAAATTGTTTGTTGATAATGATACAAAGTAAGTATTCATGAATTTAACGATATTCAACAGTTTATGCTGTTAATTAAATGGTAATAAACACTGATAACAATGTTTTTTCAGAGAAAGCAAGCAAATTTTTCGACAGATGACGTTCATATCGTCAGATCTTACTGCACTACGCAACGAATATAATGCATACTGTCTGACAGATTTTCGAAATAGGTTCGAGATTATGAAGAAATGCGCCAGGAAGGTTAGATTATTGATAAAATTACGTGTTTTCCTACATATTTAGTCTTTGCGATTACAAAATGTTTTTTAATTTGATCTATATTGTTTTTCTTCTAGTTTCTCTGTTTATAACCTTTTCTTTGTTTGCAGGTAATAAAAGCCAAAACGACTCCAAGTGATATGCAGAGAAAAAATTATAGCAGTTCAGTTAGAGATTTTCAAAACACTACTGAAGAATCGGCAGGAAATTCACGAAGTTGTTTTGGAAAGGCATAAAGCCAAAAGAGATATGGCTTCATTTAATTATAATTGAAAGTTGTATTTTTTTTATTAAAATTTTCATTTTCCTGTTAATAGTTATATAAAATACAATAAAAGAGTTTGATACACCGAATATATTGTTTTATTATTTTAATTCCGCAGACGCCCTCTGTTTCTGCTGCCTTCGACAAACAATTTTCCTTACCTTTCCTTGCTCCTCAGTTCCACATGGCCAAACCATGCGAAAACATTGGTAAATAACATTGAAGTTCGTTGTCCAGTGGCCATGTCACTGGCTACAAGGCTTGGTAGTAAGCTTCCAATACGAACGGACATGCTCGCACTGCCCCTCGTGATAGAAAATTATTAACAAGGCGGCAACCCTGAAGATGCCTGTTGCGATTCAGGCGAAACGTCGGTTGACGAATGATCCTTCTGAGGACCAGACTTTGACGCGGGGACCGCAAAGAAATTAATACTAATATATAATATTTTCTCTATACTCTCACATTTTGTGGCCGTAAGTCAGTACAGAGTAAATTCCATATGCCGGAAGTATGCAAAGTAATTGTATGTGCAAAAAACATGAAAAAATGACAATTTTTTCTATAAAAAAAAATAGTGACGTTAAAGTATGCCTAGTAATTTAAAAAAAAATTGTAAGTATTCTTAGTTACTTTTTTTCAATTATCACAGAATAAACTAAAAATCACATATGAGCTATATTATACAAGGTGTGTCAGACCTAGTTCACAATATTCCATTGGTAGATTCCTGCCTATATTATGAATCGAAAATATTCAGGCAACCCATGACCTAATATCAGTAGTTACGGAGATAATTAACTTCAAAGTTTGCATTTTTATACTCATCTTTTGCAAAAAGCTGGACCGTCATTAAAATAACTTAAAACAAAAATTAAAACTTTCGCTTTAACTTATAAAGATTGCTATGCTTTAACACAAGCCAATTATTGTTAAATAATCTCCGTTTCGAAATTGTACTACTTTTTTCTTAAGCTGGTTTATTTGGGGAGAATTCACGGAAGCTGCAAGAGTTATATTGATCGCTATATGGTGTGCGTCTTCTGCAACTAGTGGATCATCACTCGCCTTTGCTTCTATAGTGTTGTGATTGCAGAGAACTAAGTTGAGAATTCTACCCAAACTATTAATTGAATTATTGAATTGTTTTAAGCCTAAGAAGTTTATTGTATCACAGAACTCTCCGCTCAGTGACCTTGTATAGTGGGTTGGAAGGAGATATTTATTATTGCTGATACTTCCCCAGGAAATATCAGAGAGATTGAGATCGCCGAGTATGAGAAAAATGTCAGAGGGAGTAGAGCCTTCAATAATATTGTTTAATTGGTGAAGGAATGTTTGCAGAAGGGAAGAGTGCGAGGGTCCGCCGGGAAGCAGCAGATATATAGATTGCTACGTTTGGTATTAGAAGTGATGTGGATACACACCCAGATATCTTCTGCCTCGGTCCGCCAATGGAATAGTTCCACTGCATTGAGGTCTGAGTTTATAGCAAGAACTACACCTCCTCCAAGTTTTGAAAAAAAATCGTATTATATATCACTTGTATTGTATATATGAGCAATCTATATGATTTACTTTGAAATCTGAGTCTAGCTGGACATTTTTCTTTTAACTGGACATTTGATGTCCAAATACATGAGGATATTTTGAGAGAAAAATAATGACACCACTACGAACTCGTCTCCTACAGTTGAGAAGGAACTGCTGTTTTAGAATACAACACTATTTTCATCTATATGATAGTTCAGACCTTCCAGAAAATGATAAATTCGCTAAGGTACGAAAATATATCACACTTTTCAATAAAAAAATTTCAGCCGAGTTCCACTGAGTAAAATCAGCATTGATTTCTGTCGATGGAACGATTGTACTTTAGGCATGGTACCAAGCAATATACATGAGGAAATTTGAACTGTATCAAGGCGCGACTGGCAAATCTTTGAGTAGCCACCCAAGCTATGAACCTGAAGTTCACCATGGAGATAGAGAAAGACAACGTGCTGCCTTTTCTTGATGTTGAAATAAAAAAGAAAGCCGATGGGAGTTTCGGACACAGAGTTTATAGGAAGCCTACACATACCAACCGTTATCTACATGCGAACTCCCACCATCATCCTGCTCAAAAAAGAGGTCTCATCAACACTTTGGCCACGAGGGCCAAAAGGTTATGCCAAGATGAATATCTACAGGAGGAAATGATAACACTCAGCGACGCACTGGAAGGCAATGGTTACCAGAAGCGACAGATACAACGCATCATAAGTACGAGGTCTGTTCGCCCTGAAAAACATACAGAACCTGAGTGCAAAGGCATCGCCTTTCTGCCTTTTGTCCAAAGCGTTACAGACAGAATTGCCAGAGCTCTCAAGAAAAGAGACATTAAGACAGTTTTTGGTGCCAACTTCAAAATTAAAGATATGTTGAGATCAGCAAAGGATCGAGATCGCTTAGAAACGGACGGTGTGTATAGACTCGATTGTCAAGACTGCGGTAAAGTATACGTGGGGCAAACGGCGCGTACCATTTCCAAAAGGGTCAACGAGCACAAACGGGCATGCAAACTCGGTCATCCAGAAAAATCAGCACTGGCTGAGCATTTTCTGGATACCGGCCATCATTTTGCATTCGAACCAAAAATCCTTGGAAAGCCTAAGAGTCACCATGCGCGTCTTATCAAGGAAGCACTAGAAATCTACAAGCATCCGATAAACTTTAATAGAGATGATGGTCTCAAATTAAAAACATCTTGGTATCCGGCGCTTCAAAGTCATTCTCGTCGCAGACTCCGCAGAGATAGTGATCAGACAACAGATGAATCATACATACAACACAATACAAACACATCATGACTTCGGCACGGTATTGCAAGCCGATACTTAACCACAACACCAACATTCAAGACAACACATCAGCCCTGATGATGGACCCTGCAATGGGATCCGAAACGTCGGCCCGAAAGGTCGTAACAACACGGCATAATACCCCAGTAAACACAAACTTGAAGACCCAAGCTATGGATTTTTTTATGAGTGATGGGTGCTTTTTTGTGAGGTGATAATATTATGAAATGATAATACAACTAGCGAGAACTTCAGGAGATCAAGTTGAAGCCGACTGTTCACTACGCAGATGTAGTCTGTGTTGTGAATGAGGAAAATGTGCAAAAAACAAAAAAAAAGCAAAAAAAAATGTGTAGGCCTGCATGTGAAATGTTGGTAAAAATGTCATAATTAGTAAGTAGTTAGCCATGTTACATCCTCCGTCAACTCTGTAACACTTTTTGTTTTAGTTTATGTAGTTATTCTTCTTCAAACAATAAAATTTCAATAGAAATACATTTTGTATCATTTCATGTACATCAGTACAAAAAGAACAAATAATGCCCGGTGTTATCTCAATAAAAAAAATTGCAGTACTTGTAAAAAAAAAATTACCCATTTTATGTCTATATGCACACCCAACAATAACATACATCAAATTTATCCATTTCCCTCCATTGGTTTCCACGTGGGAATTAACGGGTTAAGAAGCTTGTGTTAAAATTTGAGACTGATCGGTTGAGCCATTTCCGAGAAATCTTTGTCACCGATCTTAAAGAGACAGTTTTGAGAAAAACGGCTATAAAGTGTCAAAAGCCCTTTACATAGAGTAAAACATTTTTTTCAACTTACATCGAGTCGTCTATTCCAGGCAAGGGCGGATCCAGCTTTGGCGCCAGGGGGGGGTCACATAGTCGTGGTCAAGTCACAAGAAGTTATAATTTAATATTGATAATAATAGATACTTACAAGTAAAACGTAGGTATTTTATTAATAAATGTAAGTACCTACTGTACTTAAAAATACCTACCTATATTTAAATAACAAAATCAAATTTTCTTTTAAGTCTTCTCCCGAAACGCGTTATCACTTCATCTACTCCAATGGGTACGTTTTTATGGACGTGGAGAAGTGGCAGTCCGGTTAGACGTTCTTCAACCATTGAAACTCTTAGCCACGATTTGATTCTTCGAACGTAGAGAAAGATCTTTCCGCTGTCGCTACATTAACAGCTAGTGTAGCCATAATACATAAAAAATTTCTTATATTAGGATACATCTCAATATCGCAATTTAAAATGAGGTCGAAAATCGACTGCGGTATGTCCTGACTCCGCTGCCACTTCACCATCCACAGCCGATATTCGTTTACAACGACAGAAACTGGAGTATTATCTAGTAACAATGTATAATCGGTTGCTAGTTGTTTCACAGTTTCAATGTCTTGATTACTATATTCGCTTTTTGGCATGAAAACGCTTAGTTGAAACAAATTAAGTATTTCAAGAGACAGACGGTCCTGTAGGTCATTTATTATTGAATCCAGAAGTATACAATGTATAATCGGTTGGTAGTTGTTTCACAGTTTCAATGTCTTGATTACTATATTCGCTTTTTGGCATTGTTTCGCACACGATCAATCCAGCGGCATAAAATTGAATTTTTTAAATTTAATAAAAATAACAATATATGGCCGTGTGTGTATGTGTAATTGTTACCATAAGGTTTATTTTTTGAACATTTATGCATTTAGTTTATAATATTACTTATACTCGCGTCGAGGCCTCGACAACTTGAATAGTTTTAAGAATTTTTTGTAATTTTATTCTATATGTAATTTGTAATTTTTTGTTGTAAATAAAATGAGTGGAATTAGCGGTCTTATTACTGACGAATCCTGACTGGAGATATAAGGTTTTGTGCATTATTAGGACATCCGCGAGATTCGGAAATAAACGTATCTCACTGTGGAGGATGACGGCCGATCTCGCGGATTAATTAAATAGCAAAAATATGTTTTTTGCCAGTTTTCAGATAACTGCGCAGCAGATTTGAAAGGCCGTTAAAATGGTCAGGCAGGCCGACGTTTGAACGCGACAAGCCGGCGCCTGGCGGTGGTCAGGCAGGCCGACGTTTGAACGCGACAAGCCGGCGCCTGGCGGGGGCCGCTGGTTTATGGACCAGACGTACGCGGCGCGTGGAAAGTTTGCAACGCCGTAAAATCAGAAAGTTCACGAGATGAACTCAGAAAAAGTGCACAAAACCTGGCATGTCATTTCCTGTCAGAATTCGTTATAAAATAAAGAATCGGATTAGTTTGGAAGGAGATACATCGAGAGATAGGAATCGGCCTTTTTTGAGGCGATTTATGAACGCCGACACATCCGGACACATTGGTACTAATTAAATTCACATGCGGATGTGCCAGGCGTTCAATTTGACGTAACATTTACATATGTACACCTCCCCGTTCGGGAGATAATTTGGCTAGGCGGGCAAAATAGTCCGTTTAGAGGATGGGCCGGCGCGGATCATACCGCTCGGGAATGCTGCGCTGACCACCATCCGCCACTGGGTATTCTCGAGATGTCTCTCCCCTCCCTTACTAATCCCATTTTGACCGTTGATTTCCCGCTGTGTCTAGATTTTAAGTATAAATAAAGGAAGATTCCGCAGACTCAGCATCCTCAGTTCGCCGAGATTACTTTTACCTTGTTACGCTGCCGGTCCGCGGAATCGTTTTTTGCTAAATAAAGTGTCTTTTATTTTTAATTTAAATTCCTGAAAAAGTGTTTTTTGTTGTTGCTTTCGAATTTACCTTTGTGCTTAAAATATTATAAATTTCTACTGAATTTCTCCCACCGTAACACGGAGACCCACCCTATATTTAGCTATTTTTAAATTCGGTTTTTTAGCCGCTCGGGTTTTAAAATATTTTGGGAATTTTTAAATAGTTTTTCGAACTTGGTATGGCCCTGTGCGTACCATTTCGTGGTCCTTCGTGAAGCCGGATTTCCGTTGTTTCGGTTTTTAAATTTTTAAATTCAGTAATTTTGTGCTTCGTTGGTATCCGAAGATTTAAATTTTTTTTTTGTTGTGAAAAAATAATAATATTTTTTTAAAGAAAAATGTCGCGCTCGTTAAGATCGAATTCGAATCGCGAATTACCCGCTGACGAAGAAGATGCCTCCCTTCGCGAAGCGTCATCGGGAGATGAATCGGACCGGCAGTCGGGAGCTGAGGATCAGGCGGCGTCACCTACTGACGCGGCTAGCTCGAGTGCAGATATAAGGAGGCTGCGCAGGGAGCTACGCCATAAGGACCGGCATTACAAGAGGCAGCTTGATGAAATGCAGAAGCGCCAAGAAGAGATGTTCACGAGGGCTTTGACACTTGCAGCGGCGGGAAGGAACCCCGCGGCGGGGGGCGCAGGAGCGCCCGCCGCCGGCGCCGCGGCAACCGACGTAGCGGCGCCTATTACCGCTGCGAGTGTCTCGGCGGACGGCATCGCCATAAAAGACCCGGCGCGCATGAATGCACCTACAACTTGTCATCAAGAGGCTCCTGCCGAGGCCGATAATCCGAGCTTGGGCGACTGGATGCGGTCGCAACAAGCGCAATTTGAACGGCTGACTTCCGCTGTCACAGAAGCGGTCCGGTCAACGCGTTCACCTGAGAGCCCGCGGTATCCGCTCAGCCAGGATGAGCCACGAGTGTCGGCTATGATAGCGCGGCAGTCTAATGCAAAGGACCTGGCTGAATTTTCGGGCGACCCAATGGAATGGCGTTCATTTAAGACGCAATTCAGGCAATCCACAGAATTGTGTGGGTTGACAACCGCTGAGAACGCGATGCGGTTGAGAATCGCGCTCAAGGGGGCAGCTCGGGAAGCAGTGCGCCCTTTGATCGGCGACCCTCATTGTGTTGAGGGGATTATGCGCACTCTGGAGGATTTATTCGGCCAGCCAGATGCGATAATTGCAAGCGTCCTGGAAAAAGTGAGGAACACAGCACGCCTCACTGAGAGTACGGACACAGGCATTTTTATGAAATTCGTTGCGGTGAGGAATGCCGTCGCCACAGTAAAAGGTATGGACGAGCGATATTTGGCGTCACCTCAATTGCTACGCGAGCTCGTCGGAAGGCTCCCGCTTTCGGCGAGAATGGCATGGTTCGCGGCGAGGTCCGGAACCGTGAATACAAACATCGAGGACTTCTCGAGATGGCTGTCGAGTATGACAGATTCAGCGCCCCATTGCGGCGGACAGACCGCGCAAGTGATTGAAGACAAGGGGCGCAAAAATGCGCAAATCCACGCGATTCATCGAGCGCCGGAAAATACGCAAAATTGCGGTATTTGCGACTCAAGAGATCACGGCGCCGCGGCATGCAACGATTTTACGCGCTGTTCGATATCTGACCGAGCGGCTATCGTCAAGGACAGAAGATTATGTTTTATGTGCCTCGAACCGTGGACGCCGAAACATAAACATGGATGCCGGGGCCGTGATAAAAAATGCAGCGTGGACAATTGTGAGATGCGGCATCACCGGATGCTGCACGGCGCGCCGCCTTCCGCGAAACGCGAGTGAAATCGTGTCGCTCGCGGGTCAGGTGACGGACGCGCCGCGGCGCCCGGCCGACCTGGCCTGATAGACTGTGCTCGCCGCGAGCCGCGACGCCGAAAATGTGATTTTTTAAATGTGCAGAAAGTCGACGTGTGTGGCCCGCGGGGGCATAGAAAGACATTCGCCTTATGCGATAAAGGTTCGACCGTGTCGCCGATGGACTCCGAAGTCGCCAGTGCGGTCGGTAAATCGGGACCGGTGCGAGATCTGCGCCTGCACGGCGCCCGCGGTATGTGCGCCTCCGATCCGCGGTCGCGTCTAGGGCAGATAACTTTCAAAGGCAGCGGACTTGCCCAACATCCGTTGAGTGTGAACATATTGCGTAATTTGGATTTACGGCCCCGACGGTTTAGCCGAGAAACCGGGGAAATCAAGCGCACTGTGATTATAACAAAAGTGTTATAAAATTATTATGGGGCATAGATTATGCCATTTGTGAAGTGTCGCGAGTTGGAGAGATAGCGGGTGCAGATAACGGCGTTTTTATCGAGCACAGCACAAGGATGGATGAAAACCGGGGGCGTGCCAGGCCGCCCGACCATCGCCGCAACCGTGTCTTCCAGGATAGCTGACCGGCCCAGTGAGAGGCCCGCGAGATGCACTCGTAGGACACATATTGAAATTGACTGGCCGGAAGTGACCCCCGCGTGCGGGTCAGTGCAGTGGGTACCCGAGCGACCATACATGATGGAAGCCACCACTGTATAGCTTGCCGGCAGCCAATGGGCGACAGGTCTTCTGTGGAAAAGGAAGACATGCCCTAGCAGCCGAATTTCGGTTTTTTAATATTTTTTGTGATAAAAAATATATATGGCCAAGGATCGGTTCAGCTCGGATACCGACATTGGAGCTTTT